>VUJU01002186.1:0-41156 GCA_009835225.1 Aphis craccivora | reverse complement strand
TTTTCAAAGCTTTTTGGTCATCCAAAATTTTTTTATCGACACTTCAAAAAAAATTTCTCAAAAAAATCGAAAATTTCTGTGGTCTATAAATAACTCAAAAAAAGTCAGAATTTTTTGAAAATTTAACTGTATATAGATAACACTGGCTTAAATATTTGGTGAAAATTTCAAGAGTTTACAGTGATTAGTAAGCATATAAAAAAATCGATTTGGTCGAAAACTTGTTTTGCGTAAAAATTCCCGTTTTTCCTTAATTTTTTTTTGGTTTTTCCCGGCGCTTTTGAAAACTATTGGGAAATTCAAAAAATGACCTCCCAATGCACCAACTAGATTCATTTTGCTATAAGAAACCACCCCCATAGTTTGAAATTGAAGCATTATTTTGACACTTTCTCGTTTACACAGACACAAAAAAAAAAAAAACACACAACATTGTAAAATCAATACATTCATCGCTCCGCTCAGAATCTAATATTAGTAAATTATATTAGTAATTCCAAAATCAGAACTTTTTACATTTCAAAATTTCTTACATTAAGAATAATCATTTTTTGGAATTTTTCAACATAAAATTTCAATTATCTACAGTTATTTATTTTTTAATTAAAAGAACATAATAAAAATCGTTTGAGGAGAAATAGTTATTTTATAGGTGAAAAAATATACAATATCGTAAAAATTTGAATAAAATTCTTATAAAAAATTAACTCTGCTTTTTGGTAATAAGTTGAAATCAAAACATCCTTATATTATAAGTTTTCAAGCCTTTTACTAAGTGAAAATATTTTTATTAGGAAAAAGAATCCTAAATTTCTATTAGGTATCTAAAAAATAGCTCAACAAGATATGCGATTTATACTGTGTATAGAAAATAATAATATAAACACTTGTTTTCAAGTTTTTTTTCACAGATATTCGTTTTTGAATTATAATAAAATAAACAAAATAAAGAAATCCGTTTTGTTCAAAATTGATTCATCGTAATAAATTCCAGTTTTCCTTATTTATTTATTTTTTTGTTTTTCCTAATTATAAGAAATGTACTAGAAACTTTTTAGTTACGAACTCAAAGGTATCAATTAGATTCAATTTTTTAAAATTAACCATTCCCAAAGTTGAAAATCAAAGCATTTTCACTGCTCCAAAATGTAATAACTAATAATAGACACAACAAATTAAATATATATACATTACATCATTGTAAAACTAATACATTCATTTCTCTCGGCTCAGAATCTAAAATTTAATAAATTAAAAAAGTCATTATGTGTAAGAAATGATATTTTAAGAAAAAGTGGATTATTTAGAGTTTTTACTGCTAATATCTTTTGGATTACGAAACAAAAAGTATTCGATTTTTTTGATAATATTGGTGTTGCGTAAAAGTTGCTGTTTTTCATTAATTATTTTTTTCCTGTTTTTTTTGGTTCTACCTACTGAAAATTGCGGTGAGTTTTTTTACGTTTGACTTCTCTATAAGCAAACAGTTACGTTACATTCAATTTATTACAAAAAATCATCTTCAAAATTAAAAAGGTGGGTAAGTGGGTACCACACTGCTGTACATTAGGTGCTCTATGGATCATTATTATATATTATAGGAGTGTTCAATTTGAATCCAATGATAGGTATCATTATTCATTGTATACAAAAAACGATTCTGAACGAAGATGATTTGTCAGCCTAGAATATAATTTTCAGTGGTTGGTGAAAAAGGTGGTTTATGTTTTAATGGCCTGAATACACCAAAATTTAAGTTCTTTTATAATTATTGTAAGCTAAACTTATGAAAAATCTTGTATTAAATTTTCAACTCTTAGATATACTTATACAACAATTTTTATGAATTATACCTACAAAATAATTTGCAAATATTTAGGAATTTGGCGAATTTTTGTCAATATTTGTACTTTAAATACTATTAAAAAAAAATTGTGCATATGTATTCTTATAATTTTTTAATGACTATAAGAATAACTTATGAGGAACTTTGCATTAAATTTTCAAATATTTTGATTGCGTCAAAAAAATTTTATCGACACTTCAAAAAATTTTTTTCAAAAATATTGAAAATTTCAGCTGTCTATAAATAGTTCAAAAAAAGTCAAAATATTTTGAAATTTAAATCACGTAAAGAAACGCGAATCTTAATAACTGGTAAAATTTTCAAGATCGACGACTTATACTTTTTGAATACCTAATAACAAATATTTAAAATCGTTTGAGGATAAACCGTTATCGTTACGCTATTTCCTAAAAATTTAAAATTCAAACGTGCTTAAATTTTTTCCTATAATGATGCTACGAGTTTTCTCTATAGCTACTTAAAGGAAAACTTATGGAAAACTTAGTGTTATATTTTTAATCCTTAGTTATAAACACAAAAAATTTTATGATTTTTCAACTTCAAAATTACGAGTACTTGCAATTTTTCGCATTTTCGACAGATTTCGTAAAAATTTGAACTATAAACGCTTATAGAAAAAAAAATGTGACTAGCGATTTTTAATTTTTTTTAACTGCAATTAGAACAACTCATAAGGAACCTTGTATTAAATTTTCAAGTGTTTTTGGTCATCCAAATATCGACACTTCAAAAAAACCTAACCTTTCGCAATTTATTCTAATATTAATGGATACACTGATACACAGTGTCAAAGTTTGATTCACATGACTCACGGCTATCTGTTTGGCTATATCTATTTGGGATAATGGATACTACAATCCAGAAAGAGCATTCGTTGAAACATTTTTTTAGACTCGACTTCATGTTTATAGTTACACGTCAGTCATGTCGCACTTTTAATACCGTCGTTTTGTATGTATAAGTTATATTGATATTTTTGTTTTCATATTCAATAATTTTTTCTTACACTTAATATTATTACTTAGGAGGTGATAATACATTTTTAAAATTACGAAAATAATAAAAGTAAATAGGTAGTTGTATTTTATATATTTGTATAATACTATAATATATATCTAGTTATTTTATATAATTTATATTTTGTACGGCTCACAGAAAAAAAATCGACTATACATTTAAGAGGGGGAATGAGATTTTAGTAAATTTATTAAAGGGGCGTAGAATGAAAAAGGTTGGGAACCACTGTATTAAGTCATAACCATCAATACGCCTATATTCTATTATGTTTGTTCCTTACCTATCATTTTACTATTATTTGATGTAATATAGATTTCTGAACACAAAAAGAAAAAAGTATAATATGCATTTTTAATTTTAACATGCAATTTTACTTGCCCATTTACTTAAAAATTACAGCTTGAATATGAACATCTCTCTTCTCATTAATCGATAAATGTAAGTACCTACCTATACATTTCCAATTTTTGTTAGATGATTATATTACCTTTGCAAAGTAGCTGTAGTTATTTTGCGTGTTATCGTGTTAAAATTATAATATATAGCTCGCACAAACAATCATTTTTATGAGTTATGACTAAGTGTACCAGTGCGGAAAGGCTGTGTCTGCTGGGTCTGCTGGACAGTCACCATTGTTTACCCTCAATATTATAATAGGCAATGTGCACGCAACAAGCGACCGCTCTGTTTAATTTTTAATTACGAAATTCATAATTTATTACGTGTACGCCGCCGCCAGCGATTATTACCGAAGTAGCCGTTTGCACTACTCGGCATATATTATATTATATAGGTACCTATTTCGATCACAGCTATAGAAACGTCGTGGCAAAAAAAAATCTTTACAAGTATCTCCGATTTTAGTACACTCATTATAGTACCTAACTGTATTTAGTATTTTATTGTTTTATTTTATTATAAAATATCTATTATTATATCATTACCTCATTATCTCGACGAATCTCACATATTATAATATAATATTCATGCATAGCAAATATATTTTATGTAATGATATATAAAGCATGCCTTCGTAATATACATGCTCCAAAAAAGTATGTTTAATATAATAATATTAAAATCACTAACCACCTATTATATATTTGTTGTTTATGATATCACTATAATATAAGTGCATGAGAATACAAGGCCAAAACAAATTTACCCAAAAAAAATCATATTCTATTTTATTATAGTAACATATACCTATATTATTAATATACCCACATAAAATATAATATCTCAAGACAGGTTTTGTCTCTAAATAAAATTGTTTCGATATCGATATGCAAATATTTAACACCAGCTTATCGGATAGCATATAAAGAAAATTTCCCTAAAATAATAATATAGTAATATAGTATTTTGACGCTACAGAATATACTGTGGACCTCATAAAATATATATATATATTAGCATATTATTATAAAGTTGTTTTCTACAAACTATACATATCACGTGTGTATTGCGAAACCTCGCACGCATAACTAGATGTATAATATAGGGGTCGACCCCGCGCAATAAGGGGGTCGAACACGACTCGTTACGTCTGATCGTCGTCAATCGGGCGCGGGATCGAACCGAGGGAGGAGTCGTGGACCGCAGTGTTACCTGCTACCAAAAGATCAGCGGCACTACCCGCAATAAGTTTCCATAATAGTAAATTTCAAATTTCTATCGTAAAAGTGTCGAAAACGTGCACTATCGTTACCGGGGGATGGGGTAAGTAATCGTGTTTACTCGTGCGGTTATTATATTATTATCGTAACGATACGATTAAACGTGTGTATCTGTATCGCGTGACGACCGTGGTCACACTGTCAAAGTTGTCGGTGGCGCGCAGGGATCACCGCCGTGCACCGCGCCACCGCGGTCGTGGCTGTGTGCCTGTGCTTCGCTCGTCGTCGCTTACAACTGACTTACTCACTCGTGACTCATTGTCGCGGCTGCCGGTTGCGCGCGCGATGTGTGACCGGTTGGCCGCTCTAGACGGGCTCGTACCGCCCGCCGTGGTGGCCTGCAGGTCGACGCCTTCGTCCCCGAACGCATATCGGGCCGTCGTCCAACTACAGCAACTGGAGAAGACCGCGTCCGTGCCTGACCTGCAGCAGAAGAGGCATCATCACGGTGACGGACCCGAGACCGATCACCAAGCCGCCCCGGCGTCATCGTGTCCAGACTCCAAATCGGACGGCTGTTTGACTGAGACCGGACGACGAGCGCCGGTTACCAGCTTGAGCGGCACTTTTCTGACGCCTCCCTGCAAGGTTAGCCGCGCCTTTAATTTCTAATATTATAAATAATATTAAGGTGGTCGCACGACTAAAACTTTTTTAAGGATGCCATCATTACAATATAATAATACTTATAAATTAAAACATAAATCTAGACCCTACAATCTACATTCAATACAATATTATGCTTTACATAAACAATTAAACTACAGTATAATGATTATTAATTGAACAATTTTTTTTTAAATTTTAATGTTTGTACTTATAGGGTATTTTTATTTTCTGTGAGATTCGGAAAACTCAGTGCCCATGACCAAATAATAATATAAACATTATAAACCGTAAAAATAATAATACAATAATGTACCTACTGTACATAGTACATGGGAAGTGTCATAATAACCCCTATAAAATCCTGGAGTGTCATCACTCTCTCCCCTCTTATTAAGAACATAATATGCAGTTGTATCATACTAACCAGTCTGCAGATCAATTCTGTAACTCGGTTATAAACTTATAACGTACTATATATAACTTATAATGTAGTATCCAGCTTGTATCGAAAACCGAAAACCTATACATGATTTATATGATGTTTGTACAAACTATATATGGAGTAAGGACTAAGGACTACAATTTACATTTTTTAAAAGAATCATTCAAACATTTAATTAAAACTAGTAAATTTAAAGCGTCTTCAAGAGTATTAGATATTTATAGATTTATTATGTATTTACAATTTTTTTAATTTAGTTATTTAAAGTTTATTTATGACAATTAAGAAGGCGAAAAGCAAATATATTTTAACTTATTTTTCATTTTCTCAAATAATAATTATTAATGTTTACCTACTCAATTATTTAGGGTAATTTTACAATTGAAATACAACTCTCAACAGTAATAAACGATGAGTGTGCTGACTGTACTGCCATACTATAGTATATACAGCTATATAGACTAATACTATATAAACTAATTACTAATACTGTACTAATACTAGTAATACTATACCTATAATAGTATACTACCTAGTACGTATAATTATTTAATTTAGGTATAATTCATTATGTATATATTGTTACATCTCTCATATTTATTTAATCAATTGAGCTCATAAATAATATAAATTAAAATGTAGTTAAACGGCATATTAAATACGTAACGTATGTATATTAAAGTTATAATTATTGTTTGTATAAATGAAAAATAATTTTGTATAAATTTCGAGGGAAGTGATGGTCCTATACCCTTATTGCTCTGTATAAGCTGTGTTAAATATTTATAGTTCTGTGACCTGTGACATAAATGAAATGTCTCGTTTACATAATCATATTGTATATACAATTAATTAATATAATTACATAAATGTGCTATAAAATTGTTTATACCTATACGCACATTCCGTATTTTACAAAGTACCTATATGGACTTTTTTAAAACTGTATATTATTATATTAACAGTTAGTAGGTATGTGTTTATAGGTACTGCATGCATATTTAGAGTATACTGCTCTAACAACTGACGTCTCATACATACGTAAACACAATTTACAGTACCTACACATATAGATATATTAAACGAATAACGATTATTCTTATACGTACGCTGTACAATGTGTCGATATATACATACCACATACATATTATAGGTAGGTAATATCCATTTAAAATTATTATTATTCGTCAATACCTTATAGTTTAGTAATTACCTAATAGTTACAAACATTTTAAATATTTCATGATTATTGGTTATCTTTTATGGCATATTGACATAGTTTTAAACTTAAAACTTTTTCCGTATTATAGTATATTTTCATAAATTTATGATATCGGCTATTAGTAATAACTTGAACATTCTCTTTTACAACCATTCAAAATTGATTAGTTTTGGTAGAATGAATTATTTTATACAAAATGAAACGTTCTAGTAGGTATATAATTAATAAACATTACAATCAAAGTTAATGGTTTGATGCTTTATTTTGTTATATTGAACTATTTTTTTTCTATTAATGAATCATTGATCATTGTAAAAGTATTTTAAATGTTATTATTTATTATTTACGTTATATATTACTATACTAGTATATACAACCATGACTCTCGCTTATAAGTGATTGATAGTAATAAAGCCAAAAACTGAGTGTATCACATTTATACTCTATAATATGTGGTTGGTATACGGTACACCACGCGAAGGCTAACATTAATTTATAAAGAATACATACCTTTTAAATATGTATTTTTTAAACAAATAAAAGATAATCAATTTGAAAATAGGTTTATTTAATATTAATTTAATAGTAAGATTAAAAAAAAAAAATCTATAAGGTTATATACGGGTATGATTTCTTACAATACCTATATTAAATTATTAGAACATCAATAATGATTAGTTACAGTTAAATAATTGCAAGTTTTTGTAACACTTTATAGCTGTGTTTAATAATAAAACTATTAGTAAATAAAAGTATAAAATTTAATTTCTATATTTAACTGTAAAATATTATTATAATTTATGCATGCTTTCACGAATATTAAAATTAAATTTAGTTTGTAATTAAAATTTTATAAAAATAAATTGTACCTTATTTAGAGGCGTATTTAGGATTTTTCTGCTCTGGGTACACATTGTTTTTTTTTTTTTTTTACAACTGTTTAAATCAATTAAAAAATAAAATCTTCCAGTTACAATTACTGCCCCCAAAACAAGTGCTGTCCGGGGCAATTTCCCCCCTTGGCCCCCCTTAAATACGCCTCTGGTACCTGGATATGTATTATAAATATTTTTACATATCTATTAGAACAACTACTACCTACTTATGTTGGATGTTGAATTATATTTTCAAGCTTTTTGATTAAAAAAAAAAACATTTTCAACAACATTTTTAAGTATAATAATAAAATCATATAGGTATCATTGTATATGAAAAACGAATCTAAAAGAAGATGATTCGTCAGCCTAGGTCCTAGTATATATAATATTTTCCAGTGAGTGATGATGAAAAAAGTGATTTATGTTTAATAACATGAATACACCAAAATTAAATCATGTACAGAGAACATTAATTTAAACAACTGATGTATGTCTTAAGTTTCTATGATTAGTAATTTTTAACTATTTCAAAAATCTAAAATTATTTGATAGTAATAATAATTATTATTTTATGCGTGAGTTTTAGATTATTGGATTTCGTAAAAATTTAAACTTAAGATAAAATTGTTTATAAAATTATTCAACCCCTAACTTCTTTTGTAATTACCTACTGTAAGCCAAACTTATGGAAAATATTGTATTCAATTTTCAACTCTTAGCTACTTAAATAACATTTTTATAAATTTTTGACGACTAAAAATTTGAAAATATTCATGATTTTGACGAATTTTGTACTTATTTTACATTCCCCCCTACTTATTTCGTAAAGATTGATTTAAGCCCCCCTAAAATTCAATAAAATTTCCACCTATGGAATGAACTATTTATTAATTTATATATGTATAAATATAAATATATATATAAATTAGGTATTACTAACATTTTAGGAAGGTATTACTTTAGAATAACTATTAATTAGTATGCACTAAATATAAAAGATAATCCACATTTCGTTATTTTTCAATTTGTAAACTTATTTTATTATAATATTGTGTTATTACTACTTAGTATATTTTTTTTGTTAATATGAATTAGATTAAAAATCATATTATCCTAAGTATTATTTTGTACAAAATATACTTTGCTCGAGCATTCCTTACTATCTCAGAGCATTGTATAATGTATGGAAAATATTGGGTTTTCAATTTTATATAATCCAATTTTATCAATAATTTTCGAACTTTGCCAGAAATATAATATATATAGGTACTATATAATACTTTTTATAATTCTTTCACAAATCGTATAAGTAGTAAGTACAACACTTATCTTTTTATATTTTTTTGTTTATCTTAATAATATCTTATTAAAATATAAATTCTTTAAGTAATTCATTATTTTATCTACTCCTGATCTTTAGCTAAACATTAACATTCTTCTAAAAATACCTTTTACTATAAGTATGACTTTTTGAGTGATAGTGTAAATATAGGGAGTTAGTATAAATATTTATTTGATTATTTATGTATCCGCAATCCGCCTTTTCGATCAACTCAAAATTATGATCGCAATTCATTTTATAACAGGAAATTTCAATAATTATGTTTTGTTTAGATTTAGGTGTATATACAATATACATAAGTCTTTTATGGTATAATATGGTGTGCCTATAATATAGTTTATAATAAGTATATTATTTACTATTTAGACTTATAAGTTATAACTAATGAAACAAACTAAAAAAATTGAATTTATTTAAAGGTTTTTTTTATAAGATATAATATCTAAACAATAAATGAAGCATATTATATATATATATATATACTCTTTTATAAATTTCTTATATATTCATATAATTTATAAGTGCTTATTAATATCTATTATTTTATATATATAGTTATTAGTTAAATTATATAGTTCATCAATAGATTAGAATATAAGTATAGTTTTTATGCATTTTAAAATAGTACCTTAATTGTTAAAAAATCGTGATATATTATATAATAAATGCAATATTTTTGAAAAAACTTTTATCAACCTTCCGTAATAATAATAGTAAAATAATTGACTTTAATAGCTTTATTAAAAAACATATCATGAAATATACTTGATAATAAAGGCTAACACTCTGTATATGTATACACAGTGTATAGTAGAATGGTACACACTTGCGACTCCGCTATTTTAAATATAACTGGGAATTTTTTACTTTTATCCCCAAAGTACAAACTAAATCCAGTCTTCTATATTAGAAACCATCTTCAAAGTTGAAAATTTAAATATTTTTCTACTTTAAATGATTTTCTGCAGACCCATTAATAAATGATATACCTATATCATTGTAATACCAATACATTCATTGTTCCGCTCACAATATAAAGCATGCTGAGTAAAGTTTAAATTAAATTATAAATTAACTAAATGTATAAGTTAAAACGAAACCTTTGAATGGCTTGAACTACAAGAATTAAATTATTAGATTATTGTTATTGTCGTGTCCTGGTTTAGACAAAGGCATAAAAACATGACAAACACCAAATAAATTTCATAACAAAATGATCTTATTTAAAATAATTATAATGCTTTCACATATTATAATGTAAAATGTTTGTATATAATTGGTTTGATATTTAAAAATGATTAGTCACCTACCTAGTATTTCTTTCGTCAAATAAGTCAAATAATATTATCTTGGACTTTGGTTCAATATTCTGATCATACTTAAAACTTATTTATTTTTATGCAACATTATTGCAGTACTAAAATATTAAAATCACATTTTTTATAATAGCGTTTAGAATAATACTATAGTTTACAATTATTATTTGTAAAATGGCTTGAAATACATTTATTTTTTTTATAAATATAAATTATTTTTTATGTGTGATTTATAAAGTTGTTTATTCAAATGAGATGGTAATGATTCGAAATTATTTGTTATTCTATTTATGAAAATACAAATATAAGTTACAGTAAACAATAATTTAAAAAGAAAATAATTTTGGCGGAAACGATAACCTAACTATTTTAATGTTAAAAGAAAACGAATTTCATTTCACTCCAATTAATAGGTAATTGCGTTGTTATTATTCATTGGGATTTCTATTTAAATTATAAATACGAGTTTATTAATATTATTTACAAATAATAAGCTTATTTTAAGCTTAGTGATTAGCTAGTGTAATGTTTCCTAAGGTGTTTTTAAAGCGATTAATGCATTAGTACCTATATATTATTTTTTCGTTAAGTTTCTACTTAGCATTATTTAGCCTATTTGATCCTTTGCCATTGGGGGCTTATATATATATTTTTTATTAACATTGTGCGAAATAATTTTTAAAATTTTAAAATATACAATAATCAGAATCAGAATAATTCTTAAATTTCAAATAAAATAAAATTTAATCTTTATGATAGTATAATTAATAAAATATACTAGGTAATGTCTTAACTAAATATTCGTTAATATCAATGTCTTATTATTTCTGCATATATTATTATAAGTAATGTTATTTTATATAACTTCTCATTTATTACCTTTATTAGTTATTAATCGCCTAATTATATTTATATAAATTTATGTATTATGTAAAAATTAATGGATTTATATCTTTAAGTAGGTACTTATCTTAAAACATTTAACCTCAAACCAATGTATCTAGTTAAAATACTTCTTTAAGAGGACGCTACCCATGCATTTGTTGTCTCCGTCTTACACACACCCGACATACCAAAATTTCGTTTCAATAGTGTGCTGTTAGTTTTGATATTAGATTAAATTGACCTATTATCAAACTTTTAGGTAAGAACATTATCTGTGCACTGTGCTTAAGCGTTGGCGATTTTTCAATTTTTTCAAGCATACTATGAGCAAGTATGCAGTGAAATATCACAAATTAAAAATGCTCATATCTTGTTTGAAAATTAAACTATAGAATAGAAGCCAATGCATAAGCACAGATAATGTGCTTAAAAATTGTATAATTGGTCAATTCGCTCTAATATCAAAATTAACAGCACACTATTGAAACTAGTGAACGAAATTTTGCTATGTCGGGCGTGTGTAAGACGAAGACAACAAATGCGTGGGTAGCATCTTCTTAATTATTGATTATTGTACAATGATGTGTTTTTTTAGGAGTCCTATTAATATCGAATCGTTACAATTTATTCTTACTATCCATATACCTACACAGTACAGTAGGTACACGATGTAATTTTCAAAATATTTTGACTGATTCTTTTTGTATATAACGAATCTATTTCATCGTTTTATATGAAAGGTACTAATTGACTTATTTGACTTACAACTTATATTATATTTTTGACAAAAAATAGTTCAACTAGGTACCTGTTTAGTATTTGTAATAAATACCTACTATAATAGAAAAATAAATTACCAATATTAATTTAAATAAATAATTATAAAATATTTTTATAGTAATTGCATATTGTCATAATTAGAGGCATACTCTGTCTCCGCTCATTGGTTTTTAATATAGGTATACGATGAATTATCGAACTCAAATGTAACACTTCTAGCTAATATGGCAATGTCTAAATTAACATATTAATTATTAATTATCGAGTTACATGCGTTCTTCGAATCATTAAAATTATCAACATCAATAACTTGGTTAAAAATTATTGTCTTCATGACTTGTATATGTGCTATATTATTACCAGTCATCAATACTTCATACGCGTGAAGATTGACCTGTATGTAGGTAGGAATATTTTATTTAAAGTTATTGAATTCGTGTTCAATGTTTTAATGATTCAAAAACGAAACCGATTCAGATAGGTTTGAATTTGTGTTGAACTACAAAAACGACTTAAAAGCCTGATACCTATACAATTATTATTACAGTATAAGATTAAGATTTAAAAATTGTGAAAATAATAATAGAATGTATAATTATATAATATGTTATCTTTATTTACGACATGACGTAATGTGCGTGTACCTATATCGAACAAACGATTTTCGTCAAGATCGCGGACGATTGACGCCTATAGTCTCCATCATTAAATTAAAAATAGTAAATCAACTGTAATTTTACCCTAGAAGTGAGTAGTAGTGACATAGCACTTAATGTCCTAGCTATATATGAAGTTCGTGTGTACAGTATTATTTTCGTCCTAAATAAACGTAATCTTGAGAAGCCGCCGCCGCGCCGTGACGTTCGCATAGCTCGAGTTCGACCGAAGCACGCTCGGTAATGTCGAGGTCGGCGTCGTAGGCGGGCGCTGAACGGCGTGGGAATTTGGCAAAAAGGGATGACTGACACACATAATGATATAATTTCGTATACAATTGAAAGCCGCGGCGGGCGGTACCGCATTTCCTGGGCACACCACTCACCGTCCCTTTCAAGGTCGCCCCCACTGAACGGTCTCCCGCCGTCACCGAACGCTCAACAACGACGCACGGATATCGTCGCAGTTTCCCGCAAACGGTCGGCAGATGGCACAGTGATCGTTCAGGTTTCGTGTCGTTCAGTCGCGCACTGCCGTCCGGCTGCTCTCCGTCTTCCGATCAGTCTTCGATCCCCGTGCGCTTCCTATTCTTTTCCGAGTGTGTTTCATCCGACTAGTCGCGCCAAGATCTTTGCTCCACCGACGTTCTCGTCGTTTCGAAACGTTCCGACGCCACCAGTGCCTTGCATTCGCCTATCCCTCGAGTCTGAAGAAAACTGCGGCGAATGTTACCCCCGGACCAACCACCGACGTGATATTATTGTTATTGTTGTTATTATCCACGGACCAGTGTGCACAAACCGGTTTACATTCGTTTAATAACAGAATTCCACGACGTAAACGATACATACACCGCTCGCCACACTCGGGGGAGCAGGTGTATTTACGACTGTTCTCGTGAGTAAATATTATATGTAGTATTATGTATTATACGTCTATATTAAATCAATTGAACGATGTACGTTTAAGACTTAACGTCCGTCAAATGTGTTGTAGAGTTCCAATATTATTGTTGCACTATATGAGACGATTAAAAAAGATTTCGAAAACTGTTCCTGACGACCGTTGTGACGTATCGTAGATTACGATATTGTACACGGACGATCGGACGAATAAATAGTAAATAATACAATACGTTACCTTATCCGTCTGTTTGATCTTCAAAGTTGCACCGCGCGGAAACCAGTGATTAGAAAAAACGTATGTCCTAATGGGGACTTACGTAATCGATGGGATAATGAAAATAATTATTGTATAGTGTCTTAAAATACATTTATTTTTAATCTAAATTCCTTGAATTCCATATGTCCATAGTTCTGTTGTATAGCAATTATTTCGAACTTTTTTTTTTTTTATCTCAAACGTGCGTATATTATTGTTTGTCGTCTTGTCTTATTGTCGTGATGTCGTATACCTCTACCCACACGTGTTATTGTTTCATTAGAATACTTCAAAATGTATATTATTTTATTATTTAATTGTTTATAATCGAAATGACTAATGAATGTTAATTGTTTTTATGATGTTGGCGGTTCATGGTGGCAAGGTTAGTGGAAATAATATAGGTACTTAATGGGTTTTTTTTTCAGACGTAAAATAACAAGCATGCCTACCTATTTATTATTGTTTGAAATTTAAATAACAGTTTTAAATATTACAATATATAGAAATAGGTATCAACCTTTTTACTTTCGACCTTTTGTTTCGTCGTTAAGTATTTTCGTTCAACAGTACGTAGTACTACCTACACTAAATTTTTGCAGACACAATTATGTGCCCTTTACTTTGTTCGAAATATTATTATATGTTGTCTATATTATACTTCTTACACCACGATAACCTTTTTTTTAATTGACCAACGATAATCATTATTATCACCCTATAGTTGTTAAAGTGTAAGAAAATCGCTTCAGGGTGTGTACTTAGGATTCAAATAAATATTGTTATATTATGTTGTATGCTATTGTTATATATGTCGCAGTGATCGTTTAGATAAGTTTTATTATGTCTCGGATATAAATGCATTTTATCTGCTGGTTTAGAACAACTATGTATCATAATTCATAATACATATATTTCAATACCTTGTTTGCTTTTGTACGGTTCAAGTGATGTTTACTTATGTTGAAAACATGTGGGTGTGACTTCGATAATACAGAGCAACCTTGAAAATTTTTTAAAATTGCATCGTAATAATAATTATGGGAAACACATTTCAAAACGTATTTGCCATAGGAGTAACTCGCACTGGACGCTTGTTTCAGCTAAATTATTTTTCCTATCAACACTCAAAAATAAATTTATTTAATTAATTTTTTTATATTATTATACTAATCACAGTTCATTAGGCATTATAACTTAATATTTTATTTTTATTAACAACGTATTAGGCATATGGCAACGGTAAGTTTTTTTAAATGTTTATCTGTTTATGATAAATTCGTCATTCTATAAAGCTATATTGTTCATATTACACAAAACTATTAATAATGATTTTTATGTTCGAGTATTTTATTTGGGTATTCGTTTATGTAATATATTGATAATATATGTATATATAGGGTAATTATTTGAAACATCGATGTCAAAAATATTAGTTTCTTTTTTTTAATTTTTTTTTGCTGTAACAATTTTTAATTCAGTTATAGGTATTGACACAAAAAAAAAAAATTAAGTATACGAGTAAAAGTATCTGACAAAACTTGTTTTTTAAAATTTAATTAAATAATAAGTGTCTACACTGTATAGGTACACGGTATAGTCGATACTCTATAATTTTGATTTTAGAAATCTGAGTTTTAGCTATTGACTTTTATTTATTTTATATTCAATATAGATTTGATGTCATTGGTTTATTAGCAATAAATTATTACATTTGTCACTTCGTCGAATCTGTGAATCTGAATAATTTTTTTTTTTTTTTTGGGGTAGGTACTATAAGTTCTAAATTATTTTTATTAATATTATTTTTACAAGTGTTGAAGTACCTATACATAATATGTAAAATATGTTGTATTACCTATGTAATTAATTACTTTATATTTAAAAATACATTGATCATATGGTTAAATATTATCTATATCTATAAGTAGTGAATGGTAAACTAAACTTTCTAAGTTCATCATAAACATTTTTGATTGTGTTATAAATTAGATAGAACCAATTTTTATACTACTTGAAATTGAACACATTTTTATTATTCATTCAACATATTATGGATCTCCATTATTAATTTTATATTAATATGTGTAGGTGTGTGAGCACTAGTGTAAATTGACCGTTGAGCATTTTATGGAAGCTTTCTGTTCTAGTCGTTTAGTATTATTTAGCTCTATATAATATTTATTTTGTATATATCATCATAATATTATATAATTTGTAAAATTGGTAACATGAAACATCACAAATAAATATAGTTAATTAAACGTATACAGAATTGTGTTATGAAATGGTTTATAGTCATCGTACCGTGATCATATTCTACCCAAATAATAAATTGTGGTTGTATATCAGTCGTGTTATATAATATTTTTAAACGTACAAAAAAAAAAATAGTGTCATCTGACCATTTTTAAGAATAAATAATATAGTTACATGTTTAGAAGAACATTGTAAGCGAGATTGCAAGTGATTACATCTGATTGTTATCTAATCTTCGTGAGTAGTAAATAATTCGCTGCATATGCACGAAAATAGCTATTATATTATTATTATAATATTTTAATATCCGGTTTTTCTCCCCTACTGTATTACTGTTACTTTTGTTATTAAACTTATCACTACAGGCAACGGATGTTATGGTTTTTTCCCCTTCATCACGTGTGATTTCGTTTAGAAATACATACGTAAAAAAACTGTAATCTGTAGTGAAACGGGTTTCAAACAATAAAAAGTGTTGAAGTCTTGCGTATATGGAGTTTGCCCCTCTTCTATTTTTTTATTCATTATTTACAATTTATAATCACTTGCCCTGCCTGAATGGCACCGCGTTAAAACCCGGATGAACCGGTACTATCAAATAACGCTCAACCAAGGCTCAACTGACAACTTTCAAATTTTTAATTTTTGAATTCGAGTATTCGACTGTTATTTTATACTGCATTATCTCTAACATTACTTAATCACTATCACACAGTTTAACATCTTCAATAATACATTTAATTTAATAATGCTGTTTGTCAGTATAAAATTGTATGTATTATTATTATTCCTAAACCGTTATGCATATTTTTCAATACCCAAATTTTATTTAAAAAACATTTAAAATTTAAATCCTATACTTGATCTTAGACGTTTGTTTTAATCACCCGCTACAATAATCTATATCAAATGTATTGATTAAGAATATTTTCATTTTATTATTATTACTAATAAAATTTGGCATATTGTATATAAGTATTTATGAATAATGTACTTGATTAACATTCTAACATTCAGAGGGAAAAATTCATTAGCTAGTAGTGCAACTTCAAAATTTATTTTTAATATTTATTAATAAAACAAAAATTAGAACTTTGATATTTTATACCAAATTAAAAACCATTTTTTCATATAAATGTATTTTTATGATTAATATTTGTTATTTATTAATTAAATAGATAATTATACTCGTCTAATCAAAAAAAAATTTACAAAACCTTTTCGCCATAAATTAGAAATTTAATTATTGCTTTATATTAAATAATATATAAAGGTTAGGTCTGTAATAAGTAAATAAATGACAATCCTATATAAAATGTTCAACATTAATATTATGAGCTTATGAGTAATAGTCTCATAATAACTGACAAGATAACAAAATTATCTATTAAAAACGTTTATAACACCATAAAAACATTATAATAATAAAATTTCAAACTAATAAACAATTTATGGGTTTACACTATTTAATTTACAGTTTTGAATTGTTCTGAATAATTAGTCAAATATCAATAACATTAATAATATTATAATTGCTTTTTTTCTTAGTAAATATTTTCAGTAGGTACATTAAAGAGATTATATTATATACATTTAATGAAGTAACAGAAAACTTAAAAAATACATAAAAGGGACTTAAGTGGTGTATATGCATTGAGCACTATAATATATTAGGTATATATTTTATAAGTTATAATTTTTTAGCAAAAATATACCTATTTACTATATAGGTATACCCCATGCTAAGAACTGGTACTAACTTACTATTCCTATTCTCTAAGAGATTTAACTCCATAATAAAAGATTTTAATCTGTTCGTAAACGATACTGTGTTAAATCCTAATTACATTGAAATCCCACTCCTGCGAAAAAATAAATAATAATTAATTCACAAAAGATATTTAGTATGTGATTTTACACATTGATACGTGTTTATTTTTATTATGATATTTATACACTTACGCCTAAATATTTAGCGTTAAAAGTAATTTGTAGACTATACATTATATTTGATCAACTAAAAAAACGTAATATAGTTATTAATCTAATATTTGTGTGTACCTACCTTAGTAAAATTATAAACCGCGTTTCATAATACTTATATATTATTTGTATGAGTTTAAAAATCAATTATCATGATCTAAGTTTTAAAATTCATATTTCGAAATACTCAAGTCATCAGTTAGGTTAGGAACTTAGTCTTAAAAATTGTATATATTTTTTTATGCTTTTTTAGAAACCTCTGAAAAATTATTGTTTGATTCTTACATAAGACCATTACTTCTAAAAAGGATGATATAATCGTCATATTCTTTCGAGAAGACGAAAACCCAATGATATCTTAGATGTCATAAAATATTATTCCAATTAACTCATCTCTAAGATTCTAAAGAAAATGCTTTATAATGAAAAAAAATAACTAATTAATTTAAGTTAATATTACTAAAACTATCTAAGACGTTATAATATAAAAAGTGCTTTTATTGAATGGTCACCCCCATTATCAAAATAAAATCTGTATCGTAATTCGTAGTTACGTTATTGCGAAATATTATTTATAGCTTAAAGGTTATAAAAATATAAAATTTAGCGACATGATAGTGTCGTGAGCTAAGTAATTATTAATTAATATTCACTATTTATCATAAAAATTAAAACTAATGTAGACATATATTAAATATTAATAATACGAAATATTAAAATCAACTAAAATGCATATAGTTAACTTATAGGCGTAGCTTGAATTTAACATAAAAAAAAAACCATTTAAAAATAATGTATCTACTGTTTGGTCTACATGGAAAATTTATTAGATACCAAAATAATTAATGTACATTAAAATTTTGTACATAATAACTTTGTATCGTCTATATAATTCCAAAATTACAGAGATTAATAAATGACTCGTTTAAAAATAAAAATAGGTTGTGTTGATCCTTATGTTTCATATACATATAGATGGTTGCTACTGAAACACAAAACATAATAATTATTAATCAATTTTAGTTAACTATAATAAAATAAAATTTACACATACACTACCTTTTTTAGAAACGTTTATTACTCTAAACCAAGTGAGTTTTTAATGAATATTTTTTTCCAGGCAGATAACAAGAGTCTCGATGGGCAAAAACATCAACTCAATCAATTAAATAGTAAGTAAAAAATACCTATAGTTATTAATTCATAAGCTCAAATTTAAAAACAGTAAATTTTCAAGTAAAAGTAATTGTTATATAGTTCAATAGTAAAATAGGAAAAATCACTCTTAGTTCGTCGTTACTTAATAATTAGTCACTATAATAGATACATTAAATTCAATTTTAATTTTCTCATACAAAAATTGAAAAATCGATTCTAAACTAAGGGGTTGGTAATGGTAAAGTACTTTTTTTTTAATGCTTATAAAACAATAAATGTTGTGACTATGTATTATTGATATTTTTTACTTATTGTGAGAATAACTTATGTTCAAGCTGTCCTATTTATAATATTAAAGAAAACTAATACTTCTATATCCTTATATAAAAAAATACAAAAAAAAAAACACATAACACATCATTGTAAAACTAATTAATAAATTCATTTCTTCGTTCAGTATCTAAAATTATAATTTAAATTTATTTAAATTCAAATAATAAAAAAAAAAATGTCCACATAAAATATTTGTCTGTAAAAAAATACAGTGTAATACAGTATTGTATAAACGATAGATAACGTAGTGCGGAGGGCGGAGGACGGAAAATTGATTTATTTAATTAGGCTATATCAAACATTTTCGTTCGGAATCTGACTGGCATATTATTATTATCTTTTATTTTTTATTTATATTTTGTCTAATACCACTTACCATGATGTTTTATGTATATTGTTTGTATGTGTGTAAAATTGTTACAGTTGATTATGGATCTATTTTGTAATTATAAATGGTTGAAAAGTAAATAAAATATATGTATTTGTATATTGGATACAATAATCAACGTGTTATTGAATCCATATTATATAAAAAATATTTTAATATTCTATTCTATAATAAACTTATAGCCTATATCGAAATGATTCATTATGGGCATTATACTTACTAATAACTGTTGCGGTGTTTTGTTATAACTTATTAACCACTACTTATACAGTAAGTACTAATACACTGTACACTGTATAGTATATTAAGTTACATTTGCATAAAGATTATAATATATTTCTATAAATATTCTGCTTCCATATTTTATAGTTTAAAGTATGTATTTATTAAAATTATTCAATTAATTTAGCTATAGTATTATGAATAATCTTCATATATTGCCATAGGTACCCGTCTTTGTTAAAAATTAGTATGGTATAAGTATTTAGAGAAAATTTGGACACTCAAAATAATAATTATTGATAGTTATTAGTTACTTATACATATATAGACATACAGTGTGTAGTAGTAATACATCTAAACCTACTAAGTACCTACTACCTACTAATCTTAAAGTAAATTATATTTATATTTTACACTGTACTGTGTTTGTAAACACAAACGTCTACACTTTACAATAAAGTTTAGTTATAGTAGTTATACTAAGCTTGAGTATAGACTTAAATCAGTTAAATCTATGACAGTAGGTAGTCAAAACTTTGATATTTTTAAATAAACATATTATGATTTATGACACCATCTCTAAACTTTTGCTAATAATATGTAATAGCGTTGTTTATTTTTTTATATCGTTACTGTTTTATCTCGAAAGAGTATGTTCAGTTTTGTTTTTACAAGTACTACGATAGTAATAAAGTATGATAAGTCGTCGACTGTTGTAAATTATTTTTTATAACATAATATTTCTATATAATATTGTTATTTCAGTAATAATATCAAATTAAAATAATAGTTCTTAACACCGTTTTTATTGTTGTATTTAATAAACCGTTTAATCGTTTTTTTGTAATCCATATTTCTATAAATAAATATAACTAATATAATACGAGTAAGTAAGTTTATCTAACTCATAACTACCGTCGAGGGTTACTTTAAATAAAAATATTGTTTTTGTGCTATGATTCATATGACATGAGTTCATAATAAATAATTTATTCCTTCACGTTGATTTATAAATAGCGCCTAAATATATGTTTTATTAATGACACATGTCATTTCTAAGATTTATAAACAAAAAGACATTGAATATATATATATATATAATTGTAGAACAATAAAAACCTTCAAAAAAAATTTCAAATCCATTTATTTGTTTAAATGTTATTAGTTTGTTATATAAAATAATCGTGATCCGAGTGAAAGACTTTCCAATCTACGTTTTTATATATAAACATACAATATTACAATACAAACGTGAGTTATGCATAAAGTCTACTCTGTTTGCTCGGCGGGGTTGAATGAATGCGTTTCAGTTTCTAGAACATTTTTTTTTTCTGCAGCCGATATAATGTAAAATGAGTATTAGTCTCTTTTTGTTCATTAATACAATTTAATATAGTTGAATGGGATCGTTATACCTAATAATATTATAAATTATAATATATATTACATACGCAGTGTGTGCCAATCGATTTAGTTTCCGGTTCTCTGTGTAATTCATCGGCATAAATCGTAAACGGAACCCATTTGTTGCGCCGATTTATTTCGATATGCATATAATAGGTACGATATCGTATAATATTATATATATATATGGTGTTTACAGTATATTATATCTGTAATAGAGACGTGCCTAACAATGAAAAACCTACAATATATTATTATATACAATAATGTAAACACTACGTTATCTTTGACACTCGAACGGCGATTGTAGGTCACTCGGACGATCGTGACCGACTTGTGTCCGTGCCACTATATAACGCGATATTGTACGGACGGCGTGCGCGATCGAACGAAAACGTTTATTTCATAAAAAAAAATAAATAATAATAATAATAATAAAAGAAGATTCCGCCCGGCGTGTTGCGTATCGTTAGGTAGCGATTGCGGCGTATTATTACCATTAATATTATATACGTAGTGCCATCGCAAATTGAATATCAACACGTGAGAATCGCACGTAGGTACGCGGTTTGAAACAATGACCGAGACGAATGAGATCCGATCGATTGGGTTGACGGGCGTGCGGTGTATTCGTGAGAAAACTTCCTGTATGGTATATTTTGTGTTCGGAAGATACGTACGATATACGCACTGACACGTATAATAGGTACACTCTAATATATAATATGTATTAATTGGATTTCTGAAGAACGGGTTTCTTGACCTCGCTCGCTCTGACCCGTAGGTCGTCCCAAGGCCAGGGGGATGTCAACTATAATAATAATGGCGGTTATTACGCGTATATTCCCTTTTGAAGAAGACTTGCTTTCTATATACTACTATAGTCTATGTTATATCTTATATTATAAATCTACAATATTGTATTATTATTTATTTCGTGTGTGGCGTGTTCGCTCTGTTCGTACGTTGGCGTAAACGCGTATTTTTTCCCCGGAAACACGTGAGTTAAATTCATATATATTTCAAAAAAATTGATTTAACGTACAACGAAATTAAAATTATCTTCGTCTGCGTAATTGCGTAAACTTAATGTATCTTAGAGTCGAGCGTAGAATGAATTATAATCATTTTTTGTCGATAATTTCGTTTATAGCCTTATTATAGGTAGTTTTATTGCGTATCGATTTTCAAATTACCTATTATATTATATTAAAAAATAATAACAATAACATAAAAACAATTGCTATTTTTTTCTGGCTTTTCGTACTATACACAGTTCATAAATAATAATACCTTGTACCACCTTAAACCAGTATTTCACCAAACACATACGTTATGATGTGGAAAAAATCCCTTTTAAGTTTAACCTTCTCTAAACAGATAAAGTTCATTAAAACTTATTTATTCGTATAATTCATATCAGTGATTTAATTATTACCTCATTTTTTAATTATTATTTGGAATATTATATGTTTTGGTTTATTCTTTGATTACAAATTATGTTTTATACATATTATAATTTATTTCATCGCTATTTATACAATACTTGTTTGTATGGATGTACCTACACACTTTTATTACAAAGGTTATTAGATTTAAAAAGATAATAATAGACGCTGACGCTGGTGTATTTTATAAGTACAAAGGTTCGAATTTAATTTGAGATATCACATTAAAACATATATTTGAAATTAATAATTAAATATACTTACATTTTTTTAAGTATATACGAAATTAATCAATAATACGCATGATACCACCAAGAATTACAACATTATAAATTATAATAACATATTATACCAACACCTAATATGAAGTAAAAATTTTAATTTCCTAATTTTAAGAAAAAAATATTCATATAAAAATTATCAATAATTATCATTATTATGACGTTAGTATACAACACATTTTAATAATTACTTCAACGACTTAAATAACTGCAGTTACCTGTAATACCTTATTATAATTTCCACTCGAGTTCCAGAAGTGTTTATTTATAATTTTATTCTTGAGAGAGGAGTGGCCGCATAGTTTAAACCGTTATTATTTTTTCGTGTCGCGACCGTCCATTTAAATTTCAGTCATTTTATCTTAGCCTAGAAAACCGAAAATCTTGTATATTATTTAGTACCTATTTGTATCCTATTCGGGCTATTTTATTTATTTACACACACGCATTTGTTTGTATATATATATATATAATAGCCTTAGTATTAAATGTTCAGAAACACATAATAAACATATAGGAAATACCCATAGGTTCATAGGTTTCTATATTATGTTTATGTGTAATAGTACGTGTTTTGTTTATTTTGTGCTCTCCCGGTAAGAATGCTGCAGAGTATTTCCATTATTTTCTAAAATGATAGACCTATGAATAAGACGTGTTGATCGATCAAACAGCAACAAGTAGTGCACGGTGAAGCCGATGAAGGTATCAAACTATTATATTGTTCTTACAATAAATCTTCTGAGTGACATAAATGTGTTTGTGCCACTTAAGACTTAAATATTTTAGTGACTATAGAAAGAAAAATGTGTCATTCTGTCACTGTCACATATATACTGTTACATATAATTATATTCCTTTAAAAAGAACTCAAATATCTAGGTACTGTTTAAAAATATTCTTTATTAATAATTAATAATATGGCATATATCTATTATTTGATAAATGGAGATACTTGTACTACTTGGTGCATTTTATGATTTTAATGACTAGGGTCTAGTATAAACTTTTAGAATCTAGAATTAAACGTTATATATTATAAGAAATAAACATTCAAATATAATTTGTAATTAAGACTTATTGCCTATTGGTGTTTATATTAAAAAGTATTATTAATATAAACTTAAGCCAATTTATATTTGTTTCAATTTTAATCCCAAAATCTCAAATCCGCGGGTGTTTTTGAAGTTTTCGCTGGTTCCCCTCATTTACGCTAAGTTGTAATCCTAATTATTTGTGTGTACATTCGCTTTTTATTTTATAACATTGAATATTGACATTTTTAATTTAATTAAATATGTTTTATTTTTTCTTCTATAGATTATCGTTTATTTTTCATTAGTTTTTGTAAAAATAAATAGGTTATTATAATAATTAATTTCGCTCAAAAATAATTTTCTCGGTAGTAATGATAATATTTATGTATATACCAATTAATATTCTTTAGAAATTCGACAAGGCTGAATCAAGGATCTTCATCTATGAAACGCTTATTTGCATTTTTCCTTTTACGCCTCCCTACATCAGGATAAACCCTTTGAACATAAATAAAGTATGTTTTCTCTCATCATGTAGCACAATGTAGAATGTTTTATTATTATTCATTAATAATTAATAAACTATTCCGTTTAAAACAATCGAAACTCGTGAATCATTATACTTTGCAATTTGCATGTATAAATCATTTTTACAAATTACTAAAATGAACAATTTACAACACTTGGCAATAAGTTATTTCTAAATAAGTAACAGATGGGTATTAAATTATACACTATTTTATAGTAGGTACTATACCGTAAACATTCAGCGGATGTTAAACTTTTGTTCACATGCAACTTGTTAAGTTAGGTCAAGTTTCATTTTAATTGTTTATAAAAAAAATATAGACTTGTAATTTACGTTTAATATACCACGTTAGGTATGTCTTCTAAACTTAACCATTAATTATTATAAATTAATAAATGATAAAACAAATATAAATTAAATAAATAATATCAATAGATTCATTTAATGCTATTTATATACTTATAACGCACATCAAATATATCAGTGGTTGTAATTATTAATTTTGTTTTATTTAGGTTGAGTAGTGATAGTTCAGTAGTGTGACGATTTATCTTACATATAAAAAGATTAACTAGCTATAGGATTCCTCATAAGTTTGATTTTCTAATGCTGAATGCTGTAACCATAATACCTTTGATTTTTGCAGCAATTTTAATGCATACTTATGATTAGTCTTATGAAATGTATTCACAAAACATTAAAAGCATTATTAAAATCTACTCACATTTTTAGGAAGGTTGCTAACCCTCTTATTATACTCTCTGTCTGTGACACTGAAATTCATTAAAAAATGTTTTTTTTTAAGATTAACAATATATAATATAATAATAAATAATAAATAATATGGGTAATAAATTTAATTTTCCAACATAATCGGGGTCACGTTTTTATAAATCACTTATTTTTTTATGGTCTTATAAGTAATTTTATTTTACAATTATATAATTCACGTCTCGCTAATTCTTATAAAATATAAATGATAAGTAATGTTAACACTTGTTAACAATGTAATAATTACTAATGACTGGTGAGTAATGAGCACTTACATACATGTAACTACAAAATATGCGAGAATTATTAATTTATACCTTTTTTTTTTTTTTTTTGATAATATTATACATAATAATTTATAATTTATGAATTATTACGTAATAACGTCAGAATTCTATTTAGGTATTTCTATAAATCAATATATTTTAGGATCTGAAAAATTATTTTCAGCTCTAAAAAATTATAATTTGAGTTTAATTGAACTTATTATTTATAGTTAGGTATTTAAATTTGTTTTTAAATATATCTAATTGAAAGTATAAACTTTTTATCGCAAATTACTATTGTCAATTCGTCCGGATAACAGTTATTTTATAGGAAAAAAAATAGGCGAGTGTTAGTTTTAAATTTATTCTTGATATTGTTATTATTGAAGTTATCAACTTATCATTGTTCTTGCCTTTTTTATAACTTCGAACTTCTTTATAAGCTAAGAAACGTGTTGATTCTGGCCGTTTTGAATTTTGTAAAAAATTATTTTTTTACATAAGAGGTCATACTGCCACAGTCAGCTTTTATATAAGGGCCAACTTAAAGTGGTGTTCTTATCATTCGTGGCCTATGGTAGATCTCAAAATATTTAATTCAAAAATATAAGAACCAAAGGAACGAGTGTTCGAAGTGGTAATCGTTGGCATATTTGATACTATGTTAAACAAGAGGAATTTTTTACCCATATAACCGCATTATACTTCAATCAAATATTCAATTGCATGATGCAATACCGAGTACCTACTACCTACTATATTTTAAATTCTCATTCTATATGAACTAATTTTATGTTTATAAAAATTGTTTAGATACCCGGTTTACATTCAGGGAATTTATAATTCAATTAACTCCATGGGGCTTATAATGTAAGATTAAAAATTAAAAATATACTTAGGTTAAAATCTACGGTACCTTTCATCTTCCGAGCGGGTACAGGAAAGCTATTGATTTTATGAGTATATTTTTAGTATAAAATAAACTAGGTTAATGTGCTTTAAAAATATCATAAATCACATCATTGACACTTAGATTAATTGTTAAATAAACCAAAATGAACATAATGTGTTAGTCTTAATGATTTAATAAATCTATGTAAGCTATTGTGAGATCATTGAACTAATTGCGTGTATTATTAAAATACCTATGTAAAAATGATTATGTATTATTAAAAACTGTAAATGAAATTATGATAAATACCATTTAAGTGTTTTGTGTTTAACATATTATATATTTCATAAACCTTGTTAATTTTATAATTTTTAAGTGCAAAGTTGTTTCTGTTCAATATGTTCTGGAAAAAGGTAAAAATATAATAGCTAGAATACCGAAAAAACACATTACCTATCTCATATTCTAAAACGAAGATAAAAATTAATTTCTGTCTTCTATTAATTTGACAAAAATGTGTGATTAGTATATTTTTGTTTCTTTAATCTTAGTAGTGGTGACGTAAACTATAATAAATTACAACAATCATTTTTATAATTTTATATATCACATCACGTTATACCCATATTATCGTTTCAAAAATTATAATGTTTAGCATAAAATTTAAATGCAAATATGTTCAATTTTTAAAGTGTATTAAAAAAAAAGCCGATCTATAATGTATGTATGTATGATTCATACATTTGTACAGTAAATATATTATATAAAAAGCTTAACTTTATAGTTTTTATAATGATATTACCTAATTAATTGTGTTTTTTATATGATATCTATTATAGTATTATCTATACATAGATATATATAGGTATATAAAATATATGGTCTTTAAAAATTATATATTTTTGTATTTGTCATAAATTTATACTTACTAACTTACTTGTAGTTTTAGAATCACGTAGAATAAAACGATTTTCAGCAACATGAATATTATTATTAATATTTTAGTGGGCTCAATAAACTGTTTTATTCATGTAAATAGTAAATACTATTAATGTGTTCTGTATAAGTTCTGTAGAATTCATTTTTCGTACCAACATGTGTGTTTTTCTATATATACCTATAATTAATAATTATTGTGACAATTATATTTATGTAATAATGTAAAAACATACTTTGTCGTATTTTATCTATTATTAATTACAGCCATAATTGTGTGTTGTGTTATTCAGATATGACAATGGCGACTGATTGCACGAGAGACATGCATCAGGATGGACTAATCCTACCACGGAAGCCGGCCAACCCATGCCTGACCTCCGCTGACCATCAAAATCTTCATCGTGAACTCCTATTCAACCAAAAAATGTATAGTTTAGGTGTTTAAAATGTTTGATTTTTTTTTTCATAACATATAATTAATATTTTAGCGGAAAAAATGTTCTGGGACAAAAATCAGAACTCCAAAAGGCACTAGAAAAACACAAGCGAACACAAAGTCAGAAGGAGATCGAACAACAAAAGAACTCTTGTCGCACGCCATTCGAACGAATGATAGAAGAACGGGCCAAAAAAATTGAAACGGTATTTTAATACTTATTCTATTTTATTTTTAATAAACTGAGTGTTTCATAAAACTTACTTATAATATAGGTAACGTGTAAAAATAAAATAAAACTAATAGTTATTTTGGAAACGACATAAAAACAATAAGGTTTTATATAATTTATTATTAATATATTATGAATTGTGACACACGACAAATGCAATATTTCAATATGACAATATGTAACATTTAAAATCATAACTGTTCAATAATAGCTATGTTCTTATGACTTTCAAATAGCTAATTATAATAACAGTGACTGCATTTTATTGGAAGTTTGAGCTTTTTTTTACAGTATTCTTAATTTTTTTTATAATTACTTCACTACGGGTCTACTATAACTTAATTTGTACACAAACTAAAAAAAAATTATAAGTTTAATTATACCACTTCACTTTTAAGTACCATTCAACACTTCAAGTGCTTGTGCATCGATATGTATATTATTACGTTATATATTATAATTAGTTGAAGTAGGTGGGTTTTAATAGATCGACGATAAGTTAAAACCATCGTCGGATCTCAAACGGCTCTCGTCTATTGTTTACTTACTTCTAAACGGCTAGCTCCCGTCAAAAAAGGTCTAATTAACCTGTTAACAAACAGGTAAATACCTAAATGGCTCCTGTAGAAAAAAAATTAAATTAAAGCTCACTCATGTCAGTACACCTAAATTTTTAAAAAGACTAGAGTTCATTAGGAGACAAATTTTCATCTAGTGAAATAACACGTATGACGGATTAGGTATATAAAAAAATATATGCCTAAAAAAATCGCTGGAAATTTAGCTATTCGTAAAATATTTTTGACGGGAGCCGTTTAGGAAAATGGGAGTCAAATGGGCTACGACCAAAACCACGTCGGTATTTGTGTATTGACATTTAGAACCAATATACCTGTATATTCCTATTAAGTCTGATTATGTATACGGTATACCTATATTATATTTAGGATCTATTACCTGTATATATATATTTATGAATGTATGTGTGTGTGTATATATGAATGTAATATATATATGTAATGTATATATGAAATATTTATCTACAGTAACAATAAGCCAATTCAAAAATGTACATTTCAATGTTCTATTTATACGAATATTTTAAATATAAACATAAAACATTTCGTTAGTATTTTAGGTTGGCAATAGAAAATTGATGGTGTCATTTATGTGTTCACCAGTGCTGAACCGCGTAAAAAAATAGTGAAAATAAAAGATGCATTCCTATTATTGGTGTAAAGATTTTTCAGCGTTTTCAATATTAAAAAAACCTCGGTTATACAGCCGAATAGTGCTGTTATATTATATTACATAAATATTATTGAACAAGTAAATGGACCTGTAGAAAAGATTTTTGGAGGGAGAGAGAGTATATAATAAATTTATAGGTATAATTTAAATATTTAGATGCATAAACATATTTTTTAAGTTATCTAGTAGGTACGTCAAACCGCGAGACTCTTTAAAATAATAATAATGATTTGACCCACGTCGCACTACTTTAGAAATTCGATATACACCACTAAACATCGAGGCTTAACCGCAAATTGTATTGCAATGTACACTGTACAGGCAGTTTGTATCGATTGAAATTTTCTCTCATAAAAATGATACCAAAAACCAACCTAAAATTGCGTAATTGCTTATCGTATTCTGTACATTTCTTTTATCCCTTCATAACTATTTAAACTATTTTTTTATCATCTATAACAGCGGTTCCCAACCTGGGGTACGCGTACCCCTAGGGGTACGTGACATGATCTTAAGGGGTACGCGAAAAAATTATTTTTCGTTTATTTATATTCTAAATTGATATTTGGGGTACGTGAAATAGTGGTAAGAGAGGTCAAGGGGTACGTGAATGAAAAAAGGTTGAGAACCGCTGATCTATAATATAACGAACAACCTGACATGAAAAAAATCAAAGGATATAATTTAATAAAACCTGAAAACTAATCATAAGCGGATTTAACCTTAGCTTGGTATTCCGAGGTTTTGCCCTCCAGAATTTTCAATAGTGCCTATTAACCTCTTCTCTAATGACACTGTATGTACATCGTGGATCATGTAAATATAGTACGATTGGAGTGTGGGACACCTTTAGTTGGGTATTGCTTAACCCACCCCCGTCACCTTAAACAATTTCAATTAAATGTCTGTTATGGAGCACATATTAAAATGAAGCTAAGTCAGTAAAATGTAAAGCAACAATAATTATATTAATTTGTGTATGACTTCCAAAATAAGAATTCAAAATTTAACTTCTTAAAATAACTATTTTTGTGCTGAAAATATTTTATGACATTATTATTATGTTACATTTTGATTTGTAGCAAATGGAAAAAACTGATGCAAAAGAAAAAGATGAAGATAAACCAGAGTTTCTACAGGTTCATGCTAAATTGCGAGCCAAAATGGCAAAAACAGACTGATGCTAATCACTGCGAAAATATATGCACTTCCCATTGATACGGGAATAATAGATTATTATTGAATAAAGTGTTCATTGATTATGTACATTCTATTTTTTTGAGTATATTATATTGCGAATTTTATCATTTGTATAATTGTAAGTGTAAAATTATGTAGGACCATTGATTTGTAATTATTACAATTAATTTCCATTATAGAAGTGTATAGAAATATTTATATGTATAAAACTATAAACTATTTTCATTATTATTATTATTACTAAATATTATTGTATAATTTTTTTTTTTTTTTTTAGACCAATTTATGAGTTTATTTGTTTACCTATTTTTTTTGGCATATGTATTAACTTAAAATTATGCATTGCCTACAAGTTAGTCAATTTTCAAATATGGAAAAAAATTATTCTAGGGTATATGGTATATTGTTTAAAAAAAAGTTTAAATCAATAACTTGACATTAATTTCAGCCTAATATCTCGACTAATTAAAAATAATTAAGTATTTTTCAATTTATTGATATTTATTTTAATCACAAATAGAGTTATGGAAAATTTTAAACAAAAAAAAGTTTGTTTTGTTGTCGACTGATAATCAATGTATGTATGAAATATACATATTTTAATATAAATTGTTTAGTGAGTTTTTGGTGCATTCAGTAAAAAAAAGATTCAATTGCTTGTACTTTCAGGCCCTAATGTTTACTAAAGTCCTAAAATCATATAAATAATTATTGAATAAAACTAATGATAGTTTGTATTAATTTTTAGTTAATTTTAAGAAATGTTTTATTAACAAAATAAGATTCCTAAGAAACAAAGATACTATTTGAAAAAAAAATTGAAAATCTTAAGGATAGTAAAGTATTATGTAAATTGATTTATTTTTACATTTAGTGATTGGTTAACCACAGAACTTTAATATCAAAATTCAAAAGTAAGTATTCACTATGTATTAATCGTTTCATCTTTCATATTAATACATTTTTATCATTCTTAGTAATTAATATTATAATATGTTGTGCATTGATTATTATTATCATTATTATTTTTTAATTGATACAATAATCAGTTACAGAAATATATAATCATGTTATAAATTAAATCTATGGTTATTACTTATTATTGGCTATGTAGTATGCTCATTCTAAATAAAGCTTTGGTGATCAAGTAAGTATTCTGTATATACAATATACATTACCAGGCTACTTTGTTGTAAGTCAACTTTAATAAGGCGGACATGTGCTCATAGTTCATAACTTTTATAATTTTCTATACATGAAATGCTGATCACACATTGAATAATCTATTCTGAGAAAAGGTAGAATAAACTAAATAATAAATTAATTGCAAGATAAAGATAAATATGTAATTTCAATTTATGTAGATTGTAAAATCATTTTAAATAGAAGAAAGTGCATTTTAGCAACTTCTACATAATAAGTAGTATGAGTTAATATATATATTTTTAAATAAGATCACTATTTACTATGAAAGAATAAGTAAATAATATGTTTATATTAAAATATACCCTTTTTAGTTTACAAGTAAAATAAATAAATAGTACATTAATATTAAATCGCTAATTTATAATTACCTATTATAAGTAACATCTTAATCAAACTTTTGAATAAAATGCATGGTTGTAGATTATAATTTAATTTTTAAGCCCTTATTGAGGGTAATAAACTAAAATGACTAATGAGTATTGTTATAGGTTCATAAAAGTGGTGATAGTCGCATAATGCATACATATATCTTAATATTCTTATGGTCTTAGAAGTGATATAAGTCTATCAATTGTGTAACTAATTTTAGTCTCTGTTAGTCTGTCACATATTTACTTCTATTATACATTTATACTATATTATATTTATATACCTACGTCATACGCATATTATGTCGTCAACTGAAATGTCTCCTTTCTCGCCTCTACATAGTGGTTAAAACTAAATAAACGTTATGACATAAAAACGTATATTTATTATTTATTATAACTACTACGCCGTAAAATGTAGGTATTGCATTCATGTTCCACTATTTCAGTTTATCAGACGAAAATAAGCATCAAATAAAAAAAAAGCATGAAAAATTTGTTAAATTAATTAACAATAATTTTTCGTGGCAAAAAAATACGTAAACTCGTAATTATGAATTATGGTTTAACCGAAATAAAATAATCTAAGACCGTAGTTTAGCCAATTTCGTTAACGACAAAACTGGTTTGTTGACTAAAAGTATAAAGTATTATTTTATTATTTGATATATACAACGCTATCTAGATGTCAAATAAAAACATTGTAGTAAGAACACTCATTATATAGAGCGATCTGAGTATATAACGTCGACTCGCTCTCACTTGTCATGTTTATCAGGCACTTGATAGTATATATAATAAAAATCTGCTTTAGGTAATCGTGTTGTATAAAAGGAGAGACGGTTAGCACTCCCCTAGACAAGGATGGAATTACACATATACGGTCATGGGCACTGCTGTCTTGCACACAGCATCATGACCACATTTTTTTTGGATAGGTAATTCAAATAAAACTCGCTTATGACTGTTGTAGGTACATCGATTATTTATTTTTGTATAATATTTGCTAATCTATTTTTTTCATGGTAAATAAATAATGAGCATCATAAAATTGAATTATGAGGATAAATTATAATAATGTAGCTAATGTAATACAGATAAATTATAATATAATTAAAATAGTCATGGAAGACTGGAATGTATGATAATAATAATATAAAATTGACTCACAAAATAAATTATTGAGCAGGAGAACTAAAACAATAATATATGAATTAAAAGCCAGTCCCACATATTAACTGGTAGTATACAAATTTGGTAACGTCAGTCATACAATGAGAGTAATTAGTAAAATTTACATTGTTCTTGTTAATGGGCTAAAAGACAAGTAGTATAAAATGTATAATACTATTTTATGGTGAAATAACGAAAATATTTTAATTGAACACTACAATAATATTATTTAACAATATATTGTTTTAAGAAAATACCACCCTTGCATGTGTTTTCTGTCTTACAAATTATATTATATACCAAATTTTATTCCAGTAGAACTAATTTTGTGTTGATGGATTTAATATCCCTTGTTGACCTTTTTTTCAATTTTTAAACAACCCATGAGCATTTTTAATTATTATAGAGTACATGTGTACACATAATTTATTTAAAAAAATTAATACATTATAAAACCAAAGAGAAGCCATACACAGTGCTCTTAGTTTCTAACCTTTAAGTTTGATAATAAGTCAGTTCATTATAATATTCATGTTAACAACATAAAATTGGAACTGCTGATTGTACATTTATTTTAGTATGTTAAGTTAAACATTGAAAACACATGTTGGTACAACTATTTCTTAAACCACTGTATAATAATATTATAAAAATATTTTTGCCCATAAATTATATATTATAAGAACTAAAAATTTTAGTTGTTAATATAGTTAATAAAGTTAGTGTATATAGTAAAATTAAATAAGAGTAATGAAATTGAATATTCAATAATGAAAAAAATAAAAACATACAAATGTTGTATGTTATCGAAACAGATGAACAATTTTGTTCATTCTGATTGTTATCTGGTATAAAATATTATATAGAATAAAATAATTGTAATCATTAAGTGTATGAAAATAGGTAATTGGATAGGATTGATAGGACTAAGTAGTGATGCTCATACACACACAAAAAAACACTGATTAAATTTACATTCTAATTTTTAACTTAAGTCATAGAGAGTATTTTTAAAAAAACATATGATAAAATTAAAACATCACAAACACACTCATTAATACAATAATGTAGTATAAAAATAATTTAAGAATAACTTAATCCATATTAACTAATAGTTACATTTATGCATATCATGGCACCAGTTCTATAATATGAGTCTTGTATTTGACTAGGGGCTAGATTCTAAGCGTCTCATTGTTCCAGGCACAGAATAATTTTCCAAAATTGGGAGTTCTAAAATCAAAATATAATTGAAAAATATACCTTTCATACTATTTAAGCACGGTTAACTCTCAGTAACTCAAAGTTCATGGGGAAGTATTTTAAACATGTATAAAGCTTACTTTAAAAAAATTGGAATTTACATTAATATACCTACTAAAATGTTATCACTTTTAAAGAATTAGTGTAAAGTTAATTGTTTTTGTTTATTTAATACATTGTTTTCAATTCTTTTCCTAAACAACCGAATGCATTAAATAAATCTCCCATATTTTCATTGCCTATACTTAATTAACTACTATAGTTGGGTTTCACGAATCAAGTCATAAGCAAAAAATAATCAATATGATCAACTATTTTAGGTATGTAATATATATTGGTTTTATCGTTGATTTAAATATTTATGAAGTTAACTTGGTTTAGAAAATTAAAAGTATCAAAAACTTGTTCAAGTAATTTTTGAATTAACAATATTATTTAAATGTTAAATTAAAATATGTTACTATTCAAAAGGGAATTTTATTTATTTGAGAAATCGAGAATTTTGAGTCATCAATGTTTGAGTTACATACTGAGTGTCTACTGTATTTGGTTTATACCATTTTGCTCAGAATTAGGTTGAGATTGTATATTTTTAGGCGGCAACGGAGGTGGCGTTTTATCTTTATCGATTGAAGGTAATACAAATTCTTCATATGATGCCGAATGTAAAGATTCTGAATACCCTGAATCACGTAACACTGGTGTATCCAAATCAGTAATTTCAGAATCCTAAGGAAAAATAATATTTTTAAAAATTAAAAAGATAAAAATTTTGAACAACAATTAAAATAGAAATTTTACTTACACGGCGCAAAGGTAATCTTCGTGGTAATGGAGGAGCATCACTGGTTCTTCTTTCTGGGGCTAAAAATAAATTAATTAATAAATAAATAATTGAACATGTTATAAGAATGGTACCTCTTGGAGGCAATGGTGGTGGAGAACTATCTTCAAGTGACCATGAATTTCTCACACTGCTATCTACAGAGTGCCTTTGCAAATTAGGACTTCCCGGTTTCCAAGAAGTATTTGATTTTGGATCAGCTCTAAATTACCACAACAATTTACAATAATGTTATGAATAAAAGTACTATAATAATTTGAGTTATTTACTTGATCTTATTGTTTGGTAAGGATCCTTCAGATTTAATCCGATTTTCTCGATGTGGAACTAGTGGAACACATGCATCTGGTAGATCAAATGTCTTGCTATATATATCTTCATATTCATCGCGTCGCTCTTCAAAATAAGTAACAGTATTTGTATATTCTTCAGTAGAACGGAAATGGAAATTATTATCAATTGGAACACATGGTATTGGTGGCAATGGTGTACTAAAACAATTATAAAATTAATTTGTTATATCTTTATTTATTTATTTTTTTATATTATGTAATCAATACATTGTTATTCATACTTAATTATGCTTTCTGGTGGAGGTGGGGCTCGCAAGTTCTGTTTCAATTGTACCATACGCTCGACTAAACGATGATGAAGAGGCTGTACTTCAGGCGGTGCCAGTTGACCATGAATTAACAATCCATTTTCTACTATTTCAATCTAAAAAAAAAAAAAACAACACGTAAAACATAATATTATAGATCTAATCTTTGATGAAATCTATTATCTTACTTGATGATTTATGGAAGAGCTTAAATGTAAAACATGTGAATAATATTGAGGGTTATTTTGAACAAAGTCTTGAGAAAAGAATGCTGACTGGTATTTTGATATGCCACCCATAACATTTGCATCAATTGTCCCTTGAAGTCTCATGCTTAATGGATTAATGTTTCTTTTAGGCTCATTTGTATATTGATTAATTATAAGTTTTAAATTTTTGTTAACAGAATCTATAGTTTCACAAGCAAATTTAATGGGAGGCACTTCCTCAGTTGTTGTACTTATAGCTTCAAACCATCTAAGAATACCAGGCAGACGTTCACTAGTAATCAGAATAGTACGTTCCAACCAAAGACTTTTGAACTCATTATCTCGATCCACCAAACCTTTGTGCATAGGTCTATCCAATTGAAAAGTGCATACATCATTTACTTCATAAAACCGTCCAACTTTTTCAGGAATCATAGCTAAAGGTTTATCAGAAGAAGGAGGACCAATGTCTGGAACCGGTTTTACATTGCAAATTTGGATATCTGAAATGTGATTTAAGAGTTAGGACTTCATAATTTATTATTAATATAAACAATATACATTGAGCATCAGACTGTAAAATGGTCTGCGATGGTGGACTATTTTTTGTTAAAAGTTGAGCAGTTGGAAATTCAGTTTGCAATCGTTGGGTAAAAGCTTCCATTCGTTCGTATTCTAAACCTCGATAAACAAAAACTTTATTCTGCAAAAAAATGTTTTGTAATTAATATGAATATACTTAAGATATTTAAATATTAATAAATAAATTAATAATGCACCCGAACAAAAAGTGGAAATCCTTGTCCATAGAATCCAACTTTAAAATATTCTGGTTCGGGTCGTAATTGAGTCAGAATATTGTCACAGAATTTGGCTTGTGTTTTTAATACTGCACTTAATCTAGAGTAATCAAATAGTCGTTTTTCATAGAAATCTGATAACTCTTTCAATAAAGGTAATCCTTTTTCCCAACACTGTAACAATAATTACATAAAATGAAATAATTTAACTTCTGAGGTTTCATTCAATACTTACTTTTCCTTTATCAAAGTATTGTATGATTTCATGATATAGCTGTTCTTTTCTTTGCCATTGACAAATTGAATTTGTTGGATCACCTTGTAATACTGGTCCATCTGTCCAAGTCAGTTGATCAGCATAAAGTTTCAGTGTAAATCCAGCCTCAGTGAAATTATCAGCAGAAACGTGCAAATCATGAAGTTTATAAATATATCTTAGGTACATTTCTTTTCTATCAAATTCATTTTTGTAGAAATTCAACAAGTTCACTGTACATGACATACGTTTGTCACGATTATCATCGCCACGCATTACACTTCTATAATCTAATAGTCGTTCTAATAAACGTGTAACAGAATGAATGAATACTGAACCCGTTTCTTGCCAACTACCATCCTGTTCTTCTTGATGTACTCTTTCTAATAATCTATAAAATCATACCAAAAATTCAGTTTAATTTTTAATTTTTCTTAAGTTTCATTGGACTTACACTATACTTAAATTTTCCCTACATGCAGCATATACAAAACAATTATCTATATTAATTATAATTTATAATTGACTTGGTTTAAATTCTTAAAACTGTAAAAAAACTTACATTGTATTGAAAAGTTGTCGATACTCATCGTCACCTTTGTTTTCACTAATCAAATAATCCAATTTATCTATAAGTTCTGATTCAACTTCTTTAAAATTGCCTCGAGCTCGTTGTTCACATTCCATCATATCAAAAAATATATGAAGTGTTGCCTTACGCAATTCAGCTTCTGGTACCAACGTTACTTTAAGAAATGGTCCCACCATGGATGGTATAAAATTTATCTTATGATCGCCTATTATTTATTAAATTACAGTTTAGTTTACTCAGTTATTTTTAAAAACAAACAATTTTTTTTTTTTTTACCAAGCTTAGACCATACAGACAGTATTTGATATCCCATTAGTACTCTCATATCACCATACTTTTCAATAATCTTTGTTCGTTTTACAATAGTGAATGTTTCTAATTGAAGAGCTGGTTGAGTGAGAAATGCAACAGCTAATTTAAAATAAGTGGACCACACTTGATAATCAAAATGTGGCCATGTCTCTAAGAAGCAAAACACTAGTGGTTTTGCTAATTGTTGTAGAGTTGCTAGAATTACATTGTTAGTAGTCATTTTTATAACCATCCAATCAGTTGGAAATACATCATGTTTAATTAAATGTCTAAATAATAAAAATGCTCTTAATAAAAAATCTTTTAATGGTTTACGATCACCCAATTCTTCCCAAAGTCGTTTGTAATGATAATCGTCAAGAAGTTGTAATAAAGAAACTAAGCATGCAACCATATTGGCCTGAAAAATAGAATTTTATAATATTTCTAAGTTAATATTACAATATTAATTCATAATACAAACTACATAATAAATTGTAACTTACCAATACAGAGACCATTCTATCGATTACAATAAGACATGTTTCAATTAACATATCTAATGTACTAAGACTCAATATTTCTAAATCACGACGAAAACATATGTTGACCTTACTATTGTCGTGTGAACGATTTAAATGAAATAGAAATGTTAAAATTTCTCCTAGAATATCTGTACAAAGTTGAATTTCTTCTCTAGCACTAATATGGTGTCTTAGATGTTTACATATTGTTATCAATAACAAATTCCTAGCTTCTACAATATAACACAAAAAAAAAAAACAAAAATATACATCTGGTTGTCTATTAATTTAAATGGTGTTTTAAGTAATATTTCATGTATTACCATCATCTTTGAACACCTTTCCTGCAACCAAATCTTTAATAGCGCCTAATTTAGCTTGAGTTAATGGTGTAGGTAGATCACGAGATGGCAAGCAATCTAACATGGATACTCCAAGTTTAGCTACCTCAATAACTGGTAACACTTGAACTAGCTGGTCAAACACAGCACTTGCACTTTGCAATAACGCAATCTATGAGGAGGAATAATAGTTTTAAACATTTAACATACTATTAACTAATTTGAATAAGTAATTATAATTTTAAATAATAATAATATTTTTTTTTTTACTTGAGTAGGTAAAATCATTTCAAAAGATGAACACAACATTTTATCCAATGAGGCAAACACACGATGTACATCATATCGGAAACTATCTTCAAATTGGCCACCAGTTGCACGAGAAAATAATAGACGAGACTGAATAACAAATTTGAAAATATATTCTAATGAGCGGAAACATTTTTGTATTGGCTCTTGGCGGTCTGTTGACATAACTAGCTCAGCACAATGTTGGACACTGCTTAATAACCCTCTAAACATAAAATATGCAAAAATGTATCACCTTTATTATGTATTAACGATTATTAAAGGTAATATTTAAGTTGATAATAAGTCTGTGATATTTAATATTTATATAATAACTAATTAGACAATTACTTGTATACTAAAGCTGCAGCAAAATGTTCTTTGATGTAAGCGTTCATCACTGGTTTAAAATGTTCAAATTTGCTGTCATAGAGTAAACTAAAAATGCTGACTAGAACGTGGAATACAAGTCCAGAGTGGATGGTTGAATTGCCATCATCTGTGGAAAACATCGAAAAGAGAGCGTCCAATATGTCTTGTAGGAACTTTACAAGTTCTTCTCCATCCAGGCGTAAAGCTCGCGTCAAAGCTTCTTGAATCCGATGAGGGTGTTCTTTCCATTGCAATAATGACAACAAATCCACTGAAAACATAAACATTGTGTTAACTACCTTTATTTATAAAGAAAAACAAAATCCGATAAAATACCACATAAAAAAAAACAATGTCTTCTAATCGGATGTATTTGAGTAAAATGTTAAAACGTTTAAATTACAATAAAACCAGCCTCTATGTTTGAACGGTCAATACGAATTTGAAACGTGCAATTTCAAATTTTATTGACGCAGTTTTAATAAGACGAGACAAGACGAAATAATAAGCAATCATCTATAATATAAGCCATAAGGTTTAACGTCTATGTCATAATAATTTAGATGGGTTATAAGTACCGTTTTGCGTCAATTTTGTCGAACACAACATCGTGCGAATTGTCACTATTTCTTTATGGCTACATGAGAACACAGAACCTGGTTCAGGTGAACAGGTCCAAGTAGACGATTCGTGTACACTAGCGGCCAGACCTAAGTAGTCGACCGGGTGAAGTTTGGTACGCTCGTCGCAGCGGTAGACGAACAATTCATGGACGCCGTCTTGCAACGTAGCCTCTTCGGGCTCCATCAGCCGCGCAAACGATATGCCAAACAGTTTCTTATTATCTGCTTTATCACGAGCTAGAAATACAAACGCCAAATGGATATTTTTAAGAAACACTTATATCAATCCGTACAGCTTTAGTTCACAAGTATGTTAGAGGAAAAACTTTCTAAGTTTGTAAAGGTATCTATATTCTATAATGTCAATAAATAAAAATTCATTGAATTTGTCAATACCTATATATGGCTATATTATATAATTATGCTGGGCTATAATGTTTAATAATAATTTTAGGGTTAGGGTTTTAATGACCTAAAAAGCTAAAAAAATTACCTAAAAAACCTAAAAAATGACTCAATAG
>VUJU01002185.1:0-39745 GCA_009835225.1 Aphis craccivora | reverse complement strand
CCCAAAAAAAAAAAAAAAAAAAATAGGTAATAAATACTAGGTTGTAATAAAGTAGTACTTAAAATGTATGAAGGTTTTCACTTTATTTCACAAACATAATGTATGAAATACCTATGTTATAGTTTATAATATTCCTTTACCTAAATAGTATATTTTATCACAATATTACCACAGTCCCATGTAGCTAGGTAGGTTAAGCGTTAGGCTAGTAGTGCACGTAATCACTAGGGTAAGGGTTCAATAGTTCATAAGATTGCGGTTTTTTTTATTTTTCTAATGATTTATCATTATTGATCCGTATCTTGGGGTTATTTTAACTACAGTAAAGTTTTGATTTAAAACCATTTCAGAATCTTAATTTTAACCATTTCTTGGGGTTATTTTAACTACAATGTAGTTTCAATTTGAAAGCAATTTAAAAGCTCAATTTAAAACATTATAAAAGTTATTCTTACTCCAACGTTATTTCTTAATATAGCATTATAATGTATTTGTCTTAACAATATATTTGTAGTCATTTTAAATATTATGCTGAACAGTAGTGAAATTAACACTTATTGAGTTCTAAGTCAAAATCGACGCTCAAATGTATTGGCATTAACTATATTTGGAGTTAAAACAACTAACGATTTTTATGCGTGTAGTAGTTGATTTACCGCTTATAAAACCATGTTGGTCTTCACATACTAATTGAGATAAGCAAAGGAGTAATTTTTTTTTGATATAATTGACTCAAAGATTTTTGGAATTATTGAAAGTTGATATTGGTGTAATATAACTTGTTTTCCAGACGGCTGGAAAAGTACTAGTAGACAGAGATAGATAATATAAATACAACAGCGGAATAGTTAATAAGAATTTACAGTTTGAAAAGAAAATACTGGAAATTGTATCTTATATATCATTGTTTATATCTTATAAACATTAATATCTGATTGAGGTGGTATATACGAGTATACAGCGCCAATTAATAATATTAATGAGCCTATTGATAATTTTACATATAATTCGATATTATTATCTTTAATTAGGACACGACTGGAATGCAGATGACTTTTGACTTAGAACACCACCTCGTCTGACTGAAACATTCACATTATCGCCGATGAGACTTCCTCTATCACAGCAAATAGTATGGTAATAGACCGAGTTCGTTATCATTAGTTTCATTGTGTAGCCAAGTTTCCGTTAAGATAATAACATCATAATCGTACAGTTTAACATTACGAGTAAAAACAGCCAGTTTTGTGTTAATACCGCGAATATTTTGTTAATAGAACGTTAACTTATTGACATTTGCACACGATTTCTGCCGTTTTTTGACACAGTAGGAATATTATTAACATATTTAATGAATAAATCAATTTCACCAGTAGATTTTCTATTATTCAATTCATCCAATATTGATTTGAAATAGTTACGCTGAAGTAATGTGCGATCAGTGAAAAATTTTATATGTTTAAATTTGTCACAGTAGCTTTATTTAATTTTGTTTTTTAATACAGTAAAAACATCATGCTGGTTTTATAATATAACTCTGATAGTAGGACGGCACTGATTTGAGACCTTTCCAAGTCGAAGTATATTGACATAGTATGGAATTATTTCATGAATACCAATTTGCTGAAATATTTCAAGAATAGACTGCGTTTCATTGGCAGCAGAGAGAAAAAGATTTTCAGGTAAATTAAAACAGATTACATTTCGACTTCGAGTTTATCAATCACTAATTTCAGAATAAGTTTCTTCAGAAGCAATATTAGAGGGTCTTGCTTCTAAGATAGATAATCTAGACTCAATATTACTAATTGTATTTACCAATAATTTATTTTCATTGAAATAGTCTTCAAATTTCTTAGATAACCTATCCAACTTACACTCAATATCTCCGAACTGCTTGTCTTCTTTTTTTTTCATCGCGGATTAAGTTCACGGAGTTAATTAACTTATTTTGAGTAATTTTCATATCGTTAATTGATTTTAATATTGAATCAAACTTTTTAGAAACTCCTTCATTTTGCATTTTAGAGAAAAAATAAAAATGTTTATAAAGAAAATTAACAACGATGGAATCTAATACAATAAACGCAAACAAACACACTGATAATCAAAACGGTGATGAAGAAATAACGTGTTAATAGTTCAAAGGCTGAACTGTAACTGAATGTATAATATATATATTTATTCAAATATTAAAAAAATTGTTTTGTATATTTTAAATTAACAATATACACACTATACAGTTATACTTCGTTATAAACAAATATCCAATCAAATTACATCACAGTTCATAATATAAATATTTTACATAATAATACCTCATTGCCTATACATTTTAATATTATAATATAATATAAATTATATAATATATATATTATATATATATGATTTTACTAAATAAGCTTTTAACAACTTAAACTTACACAAGTCTAATCTATAAGTTGAATGTTTGCCAATTTGTATTTACATTAAAATAATTAGTTTAAAATAATATACACGGAAAATAGTTTTCATTACCTACCGCTCAGTGCTCGACTTGGCAAAATTAAAGTAGGAGGACTCTGTAAACTTTTAAAAAAAGAGCGTCCCTATAATTTTTCAAACATAACTGAGTCGTGGGGACTACGCCCCCTCACCCCTATTCCTCCTCTTTAAACATATAAAAAATATTTATAAACTATCAATTACAAAAAAAAAATACTGCAAATATTGTATTGTATATTATAGTTATATCTTATTAAATGTAATAACAAACTTAAAAGTAACTAAATGAAAAACAATTCATTAACTCCTTATTTAAATAGTTTCATAAATTATCATAAATATATAAATTGTCAAAATTATGGTGTTCGTGCATTTTGATAAAATAACCCGGACGTTCCCCTTATAAATATAAGTAGAGGTACGCTAAAATTTCTGAAAAATTAGTTGGGGTACTCCGTTCCATTGTGTTCCCCCCAAATCGAGCACTGCTACCGATACTTTAAACAAATCACATTTGCACCAATTTTTATGCAATAAGAAAAAATAAAATATTATAATATAGGTAGACCAAAAAAATAATATCACATTAAATTCATCTTATAAAATAGTTGAAGTAAAAATAATGAGATATTTAATTAATAATTTTTGGATAATTTACGTTATTTGTTTGATAGAAATTGGATAATATAATATGCAGTCATTATTATATTCGAAGTAATAAATAACTCGTGGTATCATTGATTATAAAATTATCAAAAAAAAAATATAATCAACGAAACATTTACATTTATAATTTGTATGTGAATGATTTAAATATAATAATATTATAATTCTAAACCAAATGAAAATAAAATCTAATTAAAAGTAAAATGTGGATAATTATATGTTAATATAATGTATATCGTATTAAAAAATTGACTGATAACAATAAAAAATAGTGACTATGTTAACATATTACTATGAAACTTTATTTTCAACAATATATATTTGTATAAAATGCATTTATTACTATTTATTTCTTTATAACCCACAAGTCTTTTTTTAATTTTCCTAATAAAATTAATACAAGTACTAATAATATGGTGTACAAAACCGTCAATGAAGTTCCTGAAATGATTGATGGATGATCCAATGTCCACCCTTTTAATGCTATATCGTTCAATGTATTTCCTACTAGCCTTATAGGAAGTAGTTTTGATGCTTTCTTTAATAGCTGGGGCTGCCCTTCCAAAGGCCATACTGCACCTAAGAATAACATTAGACAATATTATACTCATATTATTTATCGCTATAAAAATACTACATATAGGTATCATAATTTATAGGTATACACTACACGTTATTAATTTACTTAAGAACTTACATATATATTTCTAATATCATAAATTGTACCTATGTTTTATGTTTGTAATTTATATACTATATTATGATGACCATTGATATATTATATCAGAATGTCAGATACGAATTTAGTTTAATTGGTAATGGCCAATTGGTATACACTATACGAAGTATCGTATTAGAATGTCTTCGTATAATATTTAGTTTATGTTATTAAATTATGCTGAATAAATAATTAACAACAATAGTTTAATTTATTTTACGAGAGTAATTTTTTTTTTTTTTACCTGATAACAAGAATTGAGTTAAAGATGTCCCGGTTATAATGTACACACCGCCTAATTTTGTGGTTGTTATAACAGCAGTCAATAAACCTAGGACAAAAATATTATAATTAATTGTTATATTATTTGTGTTGTAGTTAACTATAATATATTATAAAAACATAAAATGTACTTATTATTAAGTACTTACCAAATAAGAAACCTATCCATCCCAATAGTATTAATAATAGCACATAGACAAACAGCCCACTGGTAATTTGTATTGGATTCAAAAATAAAGTATATGAAATAAAACAGGAGGAACTTATTTGTAACAAAAGTAACAGAGTTGTGATACAAAACATAGAAATTAACAATTCCAATATTTTGACACCTGAAACAAATACAACACTACAGTTTATACTTAAATAAATATATATGTATATATTATATATATACTTGATTGTTAATGTAAAATAATCCAAAATGTTCAAATACCTGCATACATCGATCGGCTAAGGAGTCCGTCCATTTTTTCCGACATCATTATACTTACCGCAAATACACTTGGGAAATAAAATGCTACCCTAAAAATAAAAATAAAAAATCATTCATTAATCCGCATTTCATAAAGTATTCTTTTTTTTTTTATTACAAAGTATAAAATAAACGATAAGTTACACGTATATAATTAATAAATTCATTAAATCTTTATTCATTTTCACAACCCAATTACTAATTAATATACTACTCATAAACTTTAACGCAAAATCACGAGTATACTATTTTATTTACTAATGAGCGATTGTACAATGTACTTTGTACAAAAATTGTATTAGAACATAAACTAAGGGCAATATATTTTTTAACAACAATCATGGTTGCCTTATACGGCCTATTGTATAGAACCTATACCTATAATTGTTTGAATTGTACCTGTGTGTTCAAAACATGTCTTATTAATTATTAATATAATTATTAACTTGATATTTTGTTATTTAAAATAATGGTTATTATTAAGTAAGTATAAAATAAAATAATTACATGGCTATAAAAAGATTAATGACACCATTGGCCAATGACTTAACTTCTTTTCCAAATAAAGTATTGAATTCCTACAAACAACAAAAAGTAATTCACTTTATTAAACACAAAACCAAACAACATATTTCGCGTGCACGCGTAACAATATCATTTTCCTTGTAAAATATTTTTAAAAAAACATTGTTTAGTCTATAAAAAACTGTAATATTTTTTAAATATAATTATTTTAAACAATATGTACAAATAATAATGATAACTGTATAATGTACGTATTTGTTATTACTTACTCTTATTTTAATTCATATTAGATAAAGCTTGTAACTTAAAAATAACACTAACACAACACGAAATAGATTTAGTAGGCATGTATAAATGATTAGTATAATGACATAGGAGTAATTTACCTAATACCTAATCAACATTGCGGTAGTAGTGTCCAAAGTATGATAAGAATGGTTTGTTTATATAAACGCAATATATTTACGCATGCCTAGTAATTTAAATACACACATTTTCATTAATCTTACCAAGGGTACACTGATTGATGTTGGATTATTAGAGCAACTATTTAATGCTTCCTTTATTATATAATTTATTGATTGTATCACATCTAGTGTAATTTGATTTTTAAATAAAATGTCTGAAATTATTTATACATTATAATGAAACAATACAATTATGTCTTAAAATCTTAACTCCTGACTATTTTGACTATACCCACTTACTTTCGTTTGTTAAATGAGCAAAAAGTCTAGATTCTAAATCAAAATATTGACGGTCATTAATATATTTTGTAAGACCACTAGTATAGTTTTCAGGAAAATATAGAAATCCAATATATTCTATATGATCTATACTAGCTTCAGCAACTTCACGATCTTGTACTTCAATCTGTAATATCAAACAATGAATTAGAAATAAAATCGGTTGGAAATATGACCCATGTCTGTTACTCAATACTTTATAACCATAAATTTCTTCTACTCACTAATTTGTAATCATGTGATGAGAGATAGTTCATTATAATACAGCTCATTTTTTGATTGCTATTTTCTTCAAAAATACATGTATTAACATTTGAATATTGACAATCTAAAATATTAATCTCATCGTTTTTATACGCTATTTGCATATCTTTAAATGGCACTCCAATCCCAAAACAAAAATTAAATGTTTGCAATATAGGTAATAAGATCACAGTAAATAACAACCTACACCATACAATATTAATTAGTAAACACTATCATATTATTAGAATATAGTATCAAAGTTATACTCACAAATAATCTCGAGAGCATACGCGATAATTTTTTTTTATCAAAGCTTTAATTCTATACACGTCGAAGTTGTTTCCCATTTCCATTATTTTTTTTGGTTGATTTTTTTCTTCTACTTGAATATTGCTGTTATTGACTTTCTAAATAGATAAACATATGAAAATAACCGGTACAACTACACGAGGCAGTCTTATAATTAATTTTATCTCGAAAGAAATTATCAATAATTAAACGAGAAATACCTACACGTTAATAGAAAATAAATATAATAACGAGTATTATATAATTATAGTATAAAACTATAAAACTATTGTCATATTGCTAATTTTTGTTAACTTTTTATTAATTTTTCGAGCTTTATTGTATATATAAACATATTGTATAAATCAAACTTTTTATGGACTGGTTTGCAACTTGAATGGTTTTGAAAAGTAACATTTTCTGAATATTCTTACGTAACGCAATATAATAATAGTGTAAAATATCGTTGTAATTAATCCTGACCCAAGTGTACAAAGATATGTACAATTCAGTATTTTTTACAAACAGTATAGTACCTATATAGAATGTTTGTCCTTCGTTTCAATGAACAGCGGTCATCAGAACATTCAGAACAATACTGGAGTATGCATTTCATGGAGCATTGGTATAATAATATGCGAAATTATTCCTATAATAATATACGAATGATTTTGTTAACAATGGTGAAAATTACAGTGTTTATAATATTTGATTATACATTGTTGTATAATCATATATAGGTAAATATATAGAAGAAATTATAAAATTAAACTCTTTATTATAGCAATTTAAATTGTATGATTAGAAAATAAAGATGTTTGGATAGAACTAGCTGAGCTTTATTAATCCTAGAAATTTCTTTTATAAATAAGTTATATTATTTGTCTATCTTAAGTTTCTAGTTATATTAAAGCTCAATATACATTGTATTAATAGAATTGAAGATATTTATTTATCACTTAATTTATTTCATTATTATTATTATTTATATAATATTGGATAGGTACTAACGAAATTTTTAATCAGTGATGAACGTTTTCAAATTATACGTATGTGATGATAATACATTATCTCTCCTTAAAAAATACAATATTAAGGTACTCGTACATGAATGTATTTATCTACTGCCTTACAACTACGCCACGCGCATACATAAGTAATCTAGCTTTATTTAAATATGTCAAGGTAGAATACTTGAATTATTCTTCCTTGGTTACAGCAAAGCGTTAAAAAAGCTGCTTCCAATGTATCTGTACCATATTTGACGAGGATATCTTGAGGTGGTCCTTCTTCAATTATTAATCCATTTCTCATTAAGCCGACCTAAACACAAATTTTATTTCAATTCGTCATCAAAACCATACAACCCTATTATATATTTTGGTCGAAAAATAGGGTCGGTATTCATTAATTGATTTTACTATTTTCCCATTGTCAGAAAAATATTTTAAAAGTCTCAGTGTGTAGCTTTTTGAGTTACAATAACTCAAAAATTGTATACTTTTAAAAATCAAAATTAATTTATACAAGTAGGTAAATGTTCTTAATACATATATGAATTATGTTACATTTCATAAGTATTTGACACATATTAGTGATTCATTAAAACATAATGAAGTATCATTTAATCATGAATAAATAATTAGGAACCCATTTCATTCACATAAACATTTGCGCAACCTATATTAAATGCATTTTGTTTGTATAATTTCAATATGTTATACGATATAAGTATATTGACTTACGCAATCCGACTTATTCGCTTCTTCGATATAATGAGTAGTTATAATGATTGTTTTTTTATGTTCTTTGACCATTTTGGTAAACTCAGCCCAAATTCTACATTATTTTTTATATCATTAAAAATGTAATTAAGCTTAATTGTAATATGTATGTTACCCTTCTCTCAGTAAAGGATCAATTCCAACTGTCGGTTCGTCCAAAATCATAACTTTTGGGTCATGTAATAAGCTAATAGCAAACGATACTCTTCTACTCTGGCCACCACTAAAGTAAATAAAATAAAATATGAATATTACAAATAATTATTTTAAAATTGTGATTATTATTTACCATTAATAATAATAATTTTTACTACACGACCTAAATAATACTAATATTAAAATAATGTTAATAACATAATGCTATTGATGTAATTATTTGATATAGGTATTCAAAATCAAGATTTCCTGCAGGATACATGGTCCTATCAAGTTCTAAACCAAACGATGATGATTAGCAATATATAAACTACACCTAATCATTTTTTACAGTACAATAATGATTTAATTTATGTAGACAGTTATTTTAATTTTAATTTTTTAATTTACTAATAAAATTTTAATCGTTAAAGTATTTGACTATTGATTTTACTGGATAATGAGTAAAGTACTACTTAGATTTATACATAATATATAATATATATTCCTAATAAATATTATGTACTCTTACATAACACAATTATTTAAAAAATTAAATATTTTAAAACCATTTTATAATACAAACATTGTAAAAAATTGTATGTATTTATATTTATTAATACCAATAAATGTATAAAAGCTGAATGAAAAATAATCACTGTACGAACAAACATTTTAATATTAATATACAGAGAATAAATTAAATTGTATGATATCATACTATATACGAGTAGTCTGCATAGATTTTTCTATTATTTTTTCTAATTAAAGGAATTTTACCTTATTTCATTGAGGTAACTATTAAAATGTGGTAACTGTAGGAATACATTAAGCTCATCTAATTTGTCTTTAATATGTTTCTTGCTCATTCTATAAAGTGATCCATAATATTCAAGAGTTTCTTTAATGGTCAGTGTAACTTCCAGACATAAATCCTTCAAAAGATAAAAGTATTGATGTATCATTTGAATATTAAAAGAATTTTTGGTACTATTTACTTGAGGCATATACCCAACGTCTTCTAAACTTTCTACTTGTAAATCAATACATCCAGAATCCAATGGCAGTGCTCCCAAAATACATTGAAGAAGTGTCGATTTACCACAACCACTTGGTCCTAAAAGACCATAACTGTAAAAATAAAAAATGGTAATGTAAAATACTATATTTTTGTGGCTTATGAAAATTTTGAAGTAGTGTATGGACGAATCATATTATTGTCTATTGAAAAACAACTACGATTATGAAAAAAATATAAAATATTTCTATGACATATTGTAAAATTAAATATAAATTGTAATATTTAATAATATTAATAGTATAAAATCAATATGAAAATGAGTGAAATATTATGCACTTACATATGTTTATTTGATATTGAATTATCCGAATCCCGGAAAAAAAATTCAAGGAAAAGATTTTTTTCCGTATACCAAATTATCCATGTAAATAATATATAACATTTTTTTTTAGATTTCTATTTTAATTTATTATTTTTATTTTATTATTGTTTCAGTATCAATTAAAATAAATATTTTTATTAAACAGCGAGTCATTGCGATTTATGGTGATCTATGAAGCACCATAAAATATCTCTTTTAAGATTTTTCATATTTAAAAAACTAAACGTAGTATTGAAGTTGTAATACTTGTATTGTCTTAAACACATAAGACCATACATTTATAACTAAAATAAGTTTCAAAAATACAATTTTTAAATAGATAAATCGTTATGTGAAGCGAGGAACTTTTGCGCGTATAAGATAGGTAATTACGATGAGATATGTCCAATGACGTCACTCGGCTACTCTGAATGTTTTGATATCTCTTAAAATAATATTTTTTACATTAGATTCTCACCTAATCATTTTATATAGCCATAGATACAATAATTTAACCTTTTTTTATGCGTTGTATTCTCTTTTAAGTATACCATCTTAATGCAAAATTACATTTATCATATTCGACATTATATTTCATGAATCGTAAAAATCTTAAATACTATAAATTTTTTTTATCAATAACTTTAAATACAAAATATGTTATATAAAAATCACTACAGCTAACTTTCAAGGCTTCAATTTGTTGATTTAGAGTTACCACATGAAATTATCCAATAGATAAGAAAAAGTGTATGTAGAGAAAGTTGTAAAAATCATTATACATTCAACAAAGGTACGTTCCTTATTTCGTTTAGTACATACCTTATAATTAAACTACCTAATAATTTATAATAATATATTATACCTACTAGTATATATTTAAGTGTTAGGAATACGACATGAGCAACAGACAACAGTCCATAGTACCTACGTAAATCATCTGCATAATTTGAATTCAATATTGTAATATCGCATTATTGCTGTATAGTTTAGTAAACCTGTTCTTTTATTTAAATTGTTCTACTACCGATAAAATGTATGTTACAAAACTGATTTAGTTTGTTATTACTTTTTTTTTATTGATTTGATATTAAAAACGAATACTTATATTATTATAAGCCCTCAACATTTTTAAACAAACATTTAAATTAAATTATTATTTAAAAATATCCATTAGCATTTATTGTAGAAACATACTGCCAATACAAATACTTAAGACTTACTTACACGAAAATAATAAAATTTCTATTTATGATCGCCTTAATAATATATCGGCAAATAATTTAATAGCAGAGATAACACTTAGTAAGTCCGTAGTAATTAGTTATAAAAATTGAAATTTTGTATCTGCAGTGTTTAAGACAAAAGCTTACATTTATTATCAACATTTATATCTTGTAATACTTTAAATTAAAAAAAAAAGTATAATTTTTTATTTGAGTAAATTATCTAAATGTATCCATTGGTAGATAATAATTAAAATCATTCTAATGAGTAAATAGCCACAAACGGGACCTGGGCATCAAATAATACCTTACTGGTTTGTTGGAAGAAAATCATTAAAATAATACATATTTACACAGTTTTAACAATATTATAGTATTCTCCTCGAAAACATATTTATAATATATTTATTTGATAAACAAGAATATATATAAGAAATACATCGACTTGACTAAAAAAAAATTAAATACCAAAAACATTATTTAAATCATATAATAACTAAATCTTTGCCTGTTAATAAATGGGTAAATAAAAATTCTAAAGTCATGCATAATATATTTATAACACTGAGTATTAATAGTCATCATATTAGCAATAATATTTTAATTTTTAATTTTAACCGTTATTACTAATTTGATTCTATTTTTAAATTTAAAAAAAAAAACCGTTTAGATTAACATAAATATGAAACAACTTACATTGAACCAGATTTCACAGCCATGTTTAAACCGTTAAATATATTATTTTGTCCATACTTCTTAAAGGCATTTGTCACTTTTATGTCGTATTTAATTTTTCCTTCCTTCATATTTTGTTCCATTTTATTTTATATTTTGTTAACACTAATACCTAATAAAAATAAAATTATTGTTTTTGGCTAGCTAAAATTCATCAACATTTTCACTAGAAAACAACCCTAAATTTAAATAACGAATAACGGTTTAAGAATCATACACTGAATAGTAACTATGAACTATTAAAAAAATAAACGATATTTGAAATACGAACAATTCAAGTATTAACTAACTGCTTTAGCATAAGTAAACATATTCTTAAGAATACGTAGCACACATTAAAAAAAAAAAAAAATAGAAAGAGTATATTTGTTTAATCGTGATTTGAGCGACGGTGTCTGGAGTAGGTTTCTTGACGTCCTTGATTGCTTACCTATAGATCATTGTAATGGAAAATGAGTGGGGGTTGGGAATACCTAAAAATCTTTTTTATATTTTTTCTAGAGCTCAAATACTTATGCTTTATGCTTTATTATACATCGTTTATATTATCGTTTAATTAAATTTTACTTAGTAAAATTCACATGTTAGCTTATTATTAGTTTCTATTTAATAAATTTATCTATTTTCTTTACAATATTAAAATTGTATTATAAACCAAGGCCTCATTATTTGAATAAAATAAGAATTATCAAATTAGTACCTAATTTATTTCACGTACGATATGATGATTTTCTGGAAAAACACAACACGTTTAATTTTTAAATGTTCATATCTATTTGTTTAGTGTATTAATTTTTTCATTATATATTTAATATTATATATCATAAGTATATGAAACAATAGTGTTGTCTTTATATTATGTTTTTATTATACAACCATTTTTATAATTTATAAGGTAATATTTAAAAGATTATAGAAAAAATATATACACAAATCACCAAAAATCAATTTATCTACAATTGTTTTCAGTTTTGAGATACCTAGTACAACACGAGGTTCTAGATAATTCTTTAGATCACTGTTTCTCAACCTTTTTAGTGTCATAATTCTCAAAATAGATATAAAATATGGTAAATTATTTTGTTATCCCCTATCTATATTAATTACAAATTTTAACCATAAAAATATCATAACATTAACCAATTAACCAAAGGAAATATACCATTTATAATACCTAATTTAAACTTGTTACAGATATAAGTAATTTTTTTATTCAATTAGCTTTTTATTATTATTTTTGACCTACATGACCCCTAGTTAAGGTGATCGAGACCCCCAGGTTGAAAAACTCTACTTTAGATGACACTTATTAATTGATTATATTTTAAATAGGTATCTAGTCAGTTATTTGGTTTTTTTTTTCGGACAAATTCTAATCATAGTTTTACTATTAACTACAGTTATTTATACTACTAAAAGACAGTTGAAATATCTTATTCTGATTAATAATAATGCGATTATTAAATAATAGTGGTGCTTGTTAAAAATAAAACTTATTTAGAGGCCATTAAGTTTAAACACGTAAACTAAAAATGATTTAACTAATACAATGCTATTAAGTAACTCCAACAATATGTCCTTCAATACCCTAGCGGTATCGTGAATTTGTAAATTTATTTTGTTGGTATCATTACAGTAGTGTACGATTGAATACAATTCTTTTCCACATAATTATTGATAAATTATGAATAACAGTAATCATAACAACAACAAAATATTGCAAAGTAATGCATCATTATTTTGTACAATATGAAGGCTTAGCATAATATTTAAGTCATAAAGTAACAAGTTAAATTATAGACTACCTACCTTCTATTTTCTATATGCACGTGTACCTACTTGTTTAATTATTCACTTAAAATGAATCGAATTATCTTGTTAGTTTATAATTTTAGACAGAACACAAAGTTGGTAAGCTTTTGGAAATAATATTCATAAAATATCATTAACATTAGTTATATTATATATTTATATCCAAATTTGATAACTGATACATGTATTTAATTTTAAATATACGCAGCTTAATATTCAAAAGTGGATTACACAAAAACAATTCGAAAACTTTTAAGTTGACACAGGATATGAATTGATGTAACGAGTTTAAGAGAGAGTTCAGTAGACGGTGATAGGTTTATTCAAAATGTGCTTAAAAAATACGTATCTCGTCTTAATATAATTAATTCAAAAAGTTAGTTATAGTTTATTTACACAAGTAGAATAAAATCAATACACGTTTTTATTTATTTACCAACCATGCATCTTTTTTAACGTGGTTTAAGTATAATAATATAATTACATGTAAGAAAACATAACCAATTATGATGGCTATTCCGATTAAGACATTCGGGTGAGTGAATGTCCATCCTCTCAAAACGATGTTATTTAATATTCTACTAATGTAGCACAATGGGAGATGTTCAGATATGATTTTCATAAATGGCATTTGAGCTTCAATAGGCCACATAATACCTAAAGAAATAAAAAAAAATGTATACATTTATTAAAAAAAAATTTACAATAATTGGATTGTTGAAAATATATACATGACCTTGAAAAATATAAAGACGTAAACGTACCCGATAAATAAATCTGCATCATATTCCAACCAATAACCATGTTCATGGCTTCAGAACTTGATTTTGATAACCCAACAATTAACAAACCTACAATTACATAAATACTAAATAGCACAAAATAATAATTTATCAGAAAGTTGACGCACGTACGTTTTAAATTTAAATTTGTTTTGATTAAACAAAATAGTTATTTACATGTTAAACTGTATTTTATCTAATATATAAAATATCATCAACTTAACCTTTAGCATGTGTGTATATAATATATATATAAATCAATTAATGAACAAGAATATTTTAAGGACAAAAATATTATCTTAGAATAATAACTACCTAGGTATATATATAAATTAATTGTAAGTCAAAACTAAAATAAACAACATTGGTGGATACAATAGTTAAGCTACTATATGAGATTAAATGTAAAATAACTATAAATACTATATAACAAATGAAAAATACATACCGTATAATAAACCTAACCATCCGGTTAAAAAAACTATAAATACGAATGCAAACAGTCCGTTAGTGACTTCGATAGGGTTTAGGAAAACAAAGTACGTGATAAACATAACAGAAATAGTTTGAATTATGTGTATTACAGTTTGAATACACATTATTGAAATTACAACTTCTAGTATTGTAATCCCTATAAGCAAACAATTCATCAAATTTATCATTAATTCATGACGATTTATTATTAAAATAATATTGTTTACCAGCTGTCATAGACCGATCAAGAAATCCTTCCATTTTCTCTGTCAACATAAAACCTGTAGAAATTACGCTTGAGAAATAAAATCCTATCCTGGAAATAAAAATGTATATTTTAAACGATTTATCAAATTTAATCAATAGTGGATATTAAATTGCAATGATTTGTCTTCTATTAAATAGTATTACAATATAAAATTGAGAACGTGCGTTCTAAATATCCTAACATACTACGCTTTATGTATTATGTAATGTATTTACCATATTTATTATAGGTACTTTTGTTTATTGAAAAAAAGAGAAAAAATTACTAAATGGTAAGCCTTTTCCTTGTAAATAATTTAAAAATAACTATAGTAGAATAGTAGATGTAAACGAAAAATTGAAAAACTGTGTAAATATTACAAAAAGTTTCTTAGGCATTTAGGTAGTTTTAATTTACAAATTATAAGAGATCGCAAAGACCTTTTTTTTTAGAAATCATACTAACGGTAACATTCTTCTTGGAATACAGTAAGTTATAGTAGGTAGCTGAAAAATATGTGACAGTTTTAGGTACAATAAAATAAATAGTATATAATTATATTATAGTAAATAGGTACTGTAGTATAATATAGTTACATAACAATATGACGTCTTATATTGGTTAAGGTGTGTACATTTATGACTGAGATTTTTAAAACTTGTAAAACCAGTTGTTTGAATGTTAAAGTAGGTTAAAAAATGAATAATTTGTAGGCATATCATATTATGTATATAAAACGACTTACAGACTAAAACAATAGAAATACAGATAAATCACCAACAATCTGATGTTACGAGAATAAACAGAATTAGAAACAAAACTGAAAATCGAGGTGCCTACATTTCATTGAGAGATTTAGTCATTTAGAAACAAATAGTGAATTATATAATTTAAAACAACTTTAAAATTATGAAATTAGGGAGATAAATAGTTTATTAGAGTGATGGTGTATTCATCAAATAATTACAGTGATAAGTTTAGGTGATATAAATTATTTAGAGAATATCAAAATTATATATTACTAAACAAATTTAGATACTCCAAATATAAGCTTACACATAATAATATACATTTTATTATTTCAGTAAATTAAAAATGAACAGTGTAATTTATTATGCAGGTAAGTACATGAATTATTACAGTAAGCAGCATGATTCAATTATAAACCGTTACAAATACATTTACAATACTAATATGTTCTAAGCTGAGTGCTTCAAATGAATTACTAATAACTATATTTATATAATACTTACATCGAAACAAACATAGTAGCTATACTATGAATAAATGTTTCAACTTTGTTTCCCACTAAATTTGTAGTTCTCTATAATAAAACGCAAAAATTACATGGTTTATTTTTCAATAGTATCAATGTAAATCAACTTCAGGTAATATTTGTCATCTCAATATGTATTTTGATATACTTTTAAAATGCTATGAATTAAAAGATATATTTCTATTAGTTTGATCTTGAGATCATGTTTTTCTGTTATAGGCTCAATCTTGAAATATGATAATATTATTTTTCTTTGTATATATGAATTTAAAATCCTAATATTTCTTATAATATACATAGGTACTTAATTCAACAGATCACAACATTTTCTCATAATTTAAAATAGTGGTAATATTTATTTTTATCTTACATATAAGGTAATACATGTTTATAAATTCAATATTTGAGAAGCTTACTGGTATGTTAATTATATCATATACTACTTTGTTATTTAAAAAAGTATGTTGCTATACTTACAAAAGGACTCTTAACAATTTTTTCACTGCACGCGCGTGTACTATTTACAATTACATCTTCAAAAACATTAAGTAGATTTCGAATAATTTGACTTTTCACCAAAACATCTAAAAATTTAAATACTATTATAGTTATAAAAATTAAAAAATTTTAAAAACATATTTTCAAACTATTAAATCCTAGTATAAGTTAAGTTCGAATTTACAGCAAAGTTTATATTTATTTTTATTTTATTATTCGCATTTGCTATAAATATCATCAGTGTACAATACTAACTTCCGACATCAATATTTGTATAGGCTGCCGTATTTGACGAATATTCGTTGGTAGAAAACCATGAACCCAGAACATATTGTTGAAGTCCTATGCTAAAATTTTGAGGAAACTGAATGAATGCTACTGATTTAGCTTTTTTCACTAAAATGTCTCCTTCTTCCTGATTTTTAACTGGGATCTAAATAATAAAATTTGACATAATATGATGTTTAATGTATCAAAACATATTTCTAATATAAATTATTTATTTTACTAAATTGTATTCTAGAGTTTGTAAACCGTTCAAAACTGCACAGCTAAGAGTTAAATTATTAATCTCATCATAAATACATGGATTAACTACTACGGTTTGACATTCAGCGATTTCTTTATTTTGAATAGCAATATTAACATTTTTAATATTACCACCAATAGCCAAATTAAAAATTATAGCTGCCATCATTGGAAATAAGATCATAAAAAATATAAACCTGTTATGAAAAAAATTGTTTTAATTTTAATTTATCATTATAGCTCAATTACAACAATTACGTGAAATCCCTTAAACAAATAGCAACATTTTTCTTTATAAATGCTCCAATCCTAATGAATGATATTCCATTGTCAGAGTGCAAAATGTTTGATGATGCATTGGTATTTTTTGAAATATTGACCTTTTGAGTCGTCTAAATAGAAACATAAAATAAATTAATAAACAATACAATTTTATAAAACTATTACAATTTTATTACCTCGTCAAATTCTTGACTAGAACTTAACGATAAAAATGCTTCTTCCAATGAGTTGGCATTTTGTTGTACTAATAAGTTTTGAGGGGAAGTTTCTGATATTAATACACCATTTCTCATCAAACCTATCTAAATGATAAAAATTTTAAATAAAAACGAAAAAAAAAATAATCATTATTGATAAATACGTTTAACTTATATTATCATTTTAGAGTATAAGCGGAGCGATGTATTGATTTACAATGATGCAAACATTTTTGAAAAATATTTTTAGGACTGATTAAAAAGTTTTTAAAAAAATGCAATATATTGATACTTTATAATTACCTAGTTTGTAAATAAAACTCAAATATATTTCTCTTAAATATATAAAATTACAATTTTTTTTTTATAGAAATTTTAAACTCAATTTTTGACGAAACTAGATATTTTAACGAAGATAATAAATAATAACGATTTCATTTATTGAGTTTAGTTCATAAATATTATTCAGGTAGCCTTAAAACTTGTACGTATAATTATTGTGTATTTTACAATATACAATTCTATTTTCAAAATATCTAGACTGAATGTATAATAAAATACACTTGGTAATATAAGTTAACAGACCGTCATCGGTCAGAATCGTTTTTCATATATACGATCACTTATTATTAAATTAAAATTTATTAAATTTATGACAACCTAACCCACTTTATAATGGAGGTGCACTCGAAAACCTACTGTATAGCATGCGGTAAAACTTTCTCGCTTTCTTTTATGAACGTTGTAAGTTTAAATTATTAAGAAAAATCATCGAAATCGCAAGAATGTACGAAACTCCTCATAACTAGTCAATGACAAGTGAGTAGCAATGTCATGACTAGTAGTGAATAAGCTTTTTTTTCTTGTTATAAATGTTATAAATGTTAGAATGTGTTTTGAACAAATTTTAATGACTGGAATTCAGATATTGATATGTACCTACACAGAAAAAATGTGGTTTAATAACATTTTAAATAATTATCCTGCTCCAAATTTTAGTATAATACAATGATAATCGACACAAGTTATTATAATAATATTGAATAACGATTTATACTCTACTTATTTTGTTATTGTTCATAAAATATCAACTACAGAAAAGTGAAACATTCTTTTAATATAGAAATTTTAAAATATTTAAACCAATCTTAAGTTAAATTTATAAGCATTTGAAATTTGAAAATTGTTGTGTGTTATTTTAATACAATATGTTATTCTTGGTCAAATATTACCTATTGTTTTATAAAATATCCAACTAAGTAAAAGGTAACCACGGAAATAAGCAATTTAGATGTAAATTTTAAGATAAAAATTATAAATAATTTCAAAATATTATTTCCATTATATATTTCAGCAAAACAACTCTTATTAATTTATTTCTATGTCTATAATATTTGTGGTTTCTTACAGTATGTGCTTGATGTGCTTCTTCGATATAATGCGTAGTAATTATAATAGTTTTAGCTTGCGTCTTTACCATTTCCAATAATTTCTGCCAAATTCTAACAATAACAAATTATTGTTAAACAACCAAACCCTCATATTTCATCAGATAGTTGTTACAACTTACTCGTATCTTAATACTGGATCAATTCCTACTGTAGGCTCGTCTAATATTATGATTGTTGGATCATGAAGTAATGTGACAGCCAGTGAAACTCTTCTACACTCACCTCCACTATGAAAACCCATAAATAATTCTTATAAAATGTGTTTAAAAAAATATCAAATAATAGCAAGAAACACAATTCAATTCTAATTTCAATATAAATTTTCAACCTTAGATCTTTTAGTAGTGTGTAACTCTGTGGTAATTTAAGCCAACTAATAAGTTCTTTGCTTTTACTAGAAATATCACTTTTATTCATTTTATATAATGAACCATAATATTTAAATGTTTCTCCTATGGTAAGCATAGAATCTAAACACAAATCCTATAAGAATACAATTTATTTATGGTCAAATTATTTTAATCTTAACCAAAGAAAAACTTATTAGTTTTCTTACTTGAGGCATATATCCAATATCTGAATAACGACTGGGATGTATTTTAATAATCCCAGAATCCAATGGAAACTTTCCAAGAATAACATTTATTAATGTAGTTTTTCCACAGCCACTTGGTCCTAAAAGACCGTATCTAAAAGAAAATATCCTTTCAAGTATTTTAAAATTGTATTGTATTACATAATAAACAGCGATACAAATAACGTATTACGCTATTTTCTTAATAATTGTTGTTATTTTGAAAATAATAAACTAAAAAAAAAAACAATATTTTTTATACATTTTATCTAATTAGGTAATACTTAAAATAATAAAAAAAAAGATATTTATAATTACATAGCAAAACCTTTGTAGAGCGTTAAATGTACTAGGTACCATTATGTACTATACTGGCATTGTAATACTGCTGTTTTATTTATAATATTGATTGTTGCTTTAACCATTATAAGGAACGTCAATACTTACATGGATCCTAAAGGTACACTCATATTTAAGCCATTTAAAACACAAGTATCAGAAAAACTTTTAAAGGCATTTAAAATACATATAGCTAACTCGGATTCTGTTTGAATCTTTTTGTTAACTATTTCAGCCATCTTCAATAGTATTGTATAACGCTTGACTATTCTCTCCTAGCACAATAATCACATAAACATTCAATCATATTTACTAATAAATTCCATAAGACTTAAAATATAATTTATGAGTAGGTAGTTATTAAATGTTTAATTAATTTGAATACTGGACGTGGCTATAAATTTTCCTATATAATACACAATAAAAAATAAATGACGTTTATCGTTAGCCTTGATAGTCATCACAACTCACAAATAATATTTTCAAGTATAACATTACAGCAAGCTTTTATTTTATTACAAAAAAAATAAATTTAATTTTTAATTACTCATTTTTTAATTTTATAACATACAATTACCTCAAGTTGATACCTACGTTATTGTACAAAGGAATATCAACAAATTGTAATTTGTGTTTCATTACGAATTAATTATTAATTATCTCAGGGGATCTCTAAAGAAGTATTTAGAATACAACAATAAGTTAAATAGTTTTACTAATTAATAATATAAATTATTTACTTATTTATAATTTTACTTCCTTAAATAATTTTCGGTACTATATATTATTTTTATTTAAATTTTAAATAATTACGTTTGCCCAAGTGTAGTTTAAGTTTTTTGACCAATTGTATACGAATATAATATCAGAGTATTAATAATTAAGGTTAATGATCTCTAATCACTATAATGATTATTTAAGTAAAGAGTTTTTGCCGTTTTTAATGGTACAACGATCTGATGACACAAACCGGTTTTCATTGTCAAAAATGAATAGTGTTACATAGAGTAATGGGATGGAGTCAATAGGGTCAAAGGACAGGTACATATTATATTATGTTGTACTTTTTAGGTAAGCCTAATTGTTCTTAATAATTGTTAATTCTCAATTATAACTTAAAAGTTAGGTAGGTATATGAATATATAATATATTATACAATTTCGTGCAACAATTAATATTAATTGTAAATAATTACCTGTCAAAGGACTTTCTTCGTCGTATAACCAACTATATACCAACTATAACAGCAATTCAATTTCTAAATGCGTTGAATTTACTTTGTATTTATAAATTTCATACCTACAAGACTATAAAGGATATTAAATTGGTCTTCTCAGAACCTGAGCACTGCATATCGACCTAAACGCGAGTCGAATCAACATCTATCTGAATTTTTCTAAGCAAATACTACTAGTAATAGGTAACAATTTTTGAAATATATCGTTGGCCATTTATAATATACGAGTGCATAGTAGAGTTTCGAACATTTTTATGATATACCTATATACCTGCAAAGGAATTCACACTCTGTGAGTATAAAAAAAATACGTATGTGCTATTCAACTGGTCCACATTCAATTCCAAGCTATAGTCTAATGAAAATGGTAAAGTAGTAAAGTTATTATTATATTATAAAAATTGCATACTGCAGCTTATACTGTGATTTCAAAAATACATGTAAGGATACGAGAATTCGCAAAACTAAAAAGGATAGCGTCACTGTTACTTAAAATTAAATCAATTTAGTTTAAGGCTGCATTCTTTATTATTTATTTGGGGAACGTCTCATATAATTTTTACTATCGATATACACTAAGTGTTTTATTAAGCAGATTTACTATATTATTATAAAATGATCTTCGTTATTTAATAAAATCTCATTTCGTTTTATTTGACTTTTAACTCTCGCTCTTGTTGCCCATTATATGTCTACGCTCAAGGACATAACAGTATATGGCTATAACTCACTTGACCACGCATATGTTACGTCAATGCAATTGAAATGATTAATTGTTTGCACATCATATGTCACGAATAGTTAAATTGTTAGCTTCTTAAATGCACACAATACACGATATTGTTAAGACCCCACTACTAATAAGACTGTATACATACGGGCATACGGTACAATGTACATGTAATTATTTGAATTGCTTTCTCACGCACAAATATAATATACCTACCTTCATACATAACATTTTGTCACGATTTAATGGTTACATAATGGCTACGATAAATTTAGTTTAGAAACATTTCAGATAAGTACATTTAAAACTTTTGAAGATGATAAAGTTTAGAAAAACCTAAATTTATACATACATTAGCATAAATAACATGACTTTATTACGCGCCAACTGAATATTGTTCATAGTATTTAAGTATACTAAATAAATTCAATTTTTTCGTGTTGGTGATAAATTAGCTTTAATTATAATTTAAATAATTTAATCAAACAATAAATATACAAATTAATATAGTAAATACATACATAAAATATATATATACAGGTATATTATATTATTAATAGACTGTAATATAATGGATATTAAGATGATAATACTTTCTCAAAGCTATGTAAATATATTTTTGAAAAACACAAAAATGTCTTATGAGGATAATTGCTGAGCAACTATAATTTAACAAGTTATGAATTATGGTTTATTTTTGTTTTATCTGTAAAATGTTTATTTACGTTTTATCCATGCATCTTTTTTTAATGTACTAAAAAAACATACTGGCACTGCAAAGACTATTAGCCATACAATTGTCAATATCAATCCACGTAATACTAAAGGATGATATAAAGGCCATTCTTTAAGTGTCAGATTTCCAATTGTTTCTGATGCAATGGATAAAGGTAGAAAACAATTGAAGGCTTTTAAAATAGGATGTGCGCTCTCCATTGGCCAAATAAGTCCTATAAAATTATAATATAAAATATTTAATTAAATTATTCAATTAAAATGGTTTTTTAATTGTACTCGGAGTACAAATACGCACTCGTAACTTACCGCATAAACATGAAAATAAAACATTAGTTCCCATATTAATATGGGTTGCCATAGTGTAGTTTTTTGACACAGTAGCTACTAATATTCCTAAACACAATGTATTATTTATCAGTATAAGAATATTTTAAACTTATATATTATACTAATAGTATATTGGTTAACAATTAAATATATTATATTGTTTTGTTGGAAAAAAAACGAACACGTAGACATGTACTATATTGATAAAAATTATTTTAAGTAGGTATACAAATGTGTAAATTATATAGATAAGGTCTTCCAAATTTTGTGTGATAGTTCCTCATAAGTTATATTCTTATAGTGATTCAAAAATTATAAGAATGCATAGGCACAATTTTTTTTTATTAGCGTTTGAAGTTCAAATATTAACAAAAATTCGTCAAAACCATGAATATTTGCAAATTATTTTGTACAAGTAGCTAGGAATTGAAAATTTAATACAAAATATACCATAAGTTTTGCTTACAATTATTATAAAAGAACTTAAATTTTGTTGTATTCAGGCCATTAAAACATAAACCACCTTTTTTAGAAATTTATTATAATATCCTAGGCTGAAATATCATCTCCGTTCAGAATCGTTTTTCGTATGATACCTATCATTGGATTCAAATTTAATACAACCATTATAGTGACCTACTATACAGCAGAGCGTTACTCACTTGACTGCTCTTTTTTTGGGCGAAACCATTTCGACCAAAAACGTACCCTTCCCTTTTCCTAATCTAGCCGATTCACTTTTTGACAAAATTTATAAAAGACTGATTCCCTTTTTGACCAAAAATACATTATTGTAAAATTATGGCAATTATATAATTATGTCATTTTGAAAAATTATTAAAAGTATATAAATTACATAAAATATTGTAAAATAAAATACCTATAGAAAATTATTTAAAATTTAAGACTATCTATATTAGCGGTTCTCAAACTGTGCTCTGCGGAGCCCTATGGCTCCACGGGCACATCTGAATTAAGTTCATTATTATATTATTATTCGTTAAATCGTTACAAGTTGCATTTGTATTGTATACAATTCGTATATTAGCAATTTATTGATCCATAATTTCTTATGAGTTATAAATTTGGTATTTCAAGTTTTTATGGCTCCGTGAGTTTTTTTTTTTAGCATCTCAATAGCTTCGCGAAAAAAGAAGTTTGAGAACAACATTATTTTTATATTAATATGTCACAATATCTATAATATTATATAAAATAATAATAATAATAATAATAATAGGTAATTTTGTCAAAAGATACAAGATACTATTATTTGTAATGAATATTACCAAGAAATTTGAATTTGATTTGCAGAACCTTCAAAACTTAGTATATGAAACAATAAAAAAATGTTATTGTGTGCTGTGTATTAATATCGTTTTGTAAATAATTTCGTCAAGAATTGTATTTTTACGAATAACAATTCTCCAGATGAAATTGTAGGATATATTGAAAAATCTTTTTAAAATTTTTATATAATATTGTACATATGTTATGGCATATTAACATAAAAATAATGTTAATATATTAATATTCTTATATATTGAAAATGTTCTATATATTATTTTACAACATTTTATACAACTTATAAAACATTATGTAGCAGCAATTATTTTATTTTTTACATATATTATATAAATTTTTGTTTTGTCTGAAAAGGGAATCAGTCTTTTTTAAATTTTGTCAAAAAGTGAATCGGCCGAAAAGGGAAGGGTACTTTTTTGGTCGAAAACGGCTATGCCACCCTTTTTTTTACTTATTATTTTTCGTAAATTTACTTAAATAAACCTTAAATTAATTTAGATAATCATTAATCAATAATTTAATATAAAAAGGTTTATTAAAATTTACCTGCAAACATTCCTTGATATCCAATTATCATAATAGTCATTGCAAATGTCCAAAAATTATCTAGTGAAATTGGGTTGTTAAACATGAAATACATAATAAATATTTCAATCGATGACTGTATAATGTGGACAATTGTTTGGAGAAATATTATGGACACGACAAATTCTAAGAATTTTACCCCTTTAAAATTCAAATAAATACAATTGAAAATTTAAAAAAATCACTCTTCATCAATTTGTCTAAAAAAAATTACCTGCGACCATTATTCGACTCATAATTCCTTCATCTTTCTCCGACAGCAACAATCCAGTTGATAAAATCATTGGAAAATAAAAAGCTAATCTAAACATAATTTTAAAAATAAATATTAGGTATGTTACGTATTAAATAGTATTCACACATGATAAAATATAAATTATAAGTAAAGTTATAATTTAAACAATAAAATAAATAAAAACTGCAGAAACTTAAAAACACAATACTTATATAAATTCGACACTTTATTATTGAAAAATATATCATAATGTTCTATTATAGATTTAAAACCAACATCAAACACTTTATAGAAAATTATGGAATACATTAAATTTCTACTTTGTTCATTGTTAAAATATTAAATCATAAGAATAACGTTTTAAACAAAAAGGAAATAATTTCATAGGTATTAATGAAACTACTAAATTAAATGTTAAAATATCATTTAGACGAGTATCTTGGTTAAATTGAAGAAAATTGTTTAACTCATTTTATGCATTATACTTACAAAACTATGAATCCTGGAGAAGCTGAATGAATAAATTCAGTGACTTTTACGTTTCCTATACTTTGAATCTATAAACCAAATAGTGATAACAATATACATAAAATAGTTTTGGAATTATTCACATTTAATGATTTTAATGTTTATTACTGAAATTGGGTATGAATACGATTTTTCACTTATATTGCAATACATAGCTGCTTGATTTAATGTTTTCACAAATGTTGAAGTCATGTCATCTTTTATTTTTAATTTCATGATATAATCTAAAATAATTAATAAGTCTATACAATTATTTCATAATAACATTAATATATGTATATATATATAGATATATATTTAATTCATATATCAATATATTACTGGATGAATCTAACGTGATCTGAACCGAGCTAAAGTCTATATCATAACGATTAACAAATAGATTGAGACGATTTTTCAACGTCAATGTATAGTTTGAAGTAAAATAAATTAAGCCCCATATTAACTTGGCATTTAACGCAGCATTACCAGACTCCAGAGTTGAGTAGTCGATCTGAAAAATATAAAGTTTAATTTATTTAATAAAATAGATAATTTAAATTTTTTAAGACTATTTACCAAATAATTATTAGATGCTCGTAGATGATCGATAAACATACAACTCAATTTTGTATTATTTGGATCGTTTAAGAAACATTTTTGTTGATATAAACCAGTACTACAATTATTTACTTCATCATTGACCACTCCTAACTTTACATTTTGAATGTTATGTCCAACGCATAAATTATATACAATAGTTTGGACCAGGGGTAAAACAAACGTGAAGAATAAAAATCTAAAAATAACCATATTAAAAAATATATTAATAAAAATGAATCTTAACATTTGAGACATTACGTATGATCTTTGTATAAAAGTGCTGCATTTTTATAAGTTAAAGCTCGAATTCTTCTCCATGAGAAATTATTTTTTAACCTATTCTTAGTAAATGGTAGAATTGCTGAATATTCCCGTTTAGATGTAATGGAAGTCTGTAAAGTAATTTAAATATTATTACTAATTAGTTAATTATCATGAATTTTATTTCATTTATATTGAAATTTGAAACATGTATCGCTAAATTAATATATTTGTATTAATTATTTATACACGTCGAGTGTTACTGCTGAATGCTGGATAGCACTCCTCTCAAGCTTTCACAGTCAACTTTTATATTTTTTATTCCACTCATGTGCTTATTGTAATTATTATTACAGATTGTAAAATATATTCTAATAAATGACTTCTTAATACACTGTATTTATAATGGGCAGGACGCAAGAACTCAAATACTATTATTTTAAACTAGTATTTTGAATCAGTATTTTCCTTAATAAAAAAAAAAAAAAACAAGTTTTAAACACTCGTTTAATATAGTAACTTATTCTATACGATTCTAAGTAGATGGACGGATAGAGGAAATTATTTATATAATAATGATACCTTTATATTACTTAAAATAAACTAATTGTATTATTTCAAGTGAAAAAACAACAAAATAAAGAAATCTAAGAAGAGCAAAGTAACCAAACTTTAGTTGAAAACAATTATGAATGCAATGTTTCAAAATATATTATAAAGACATCAAATCAGTTCAATGCCAGTATCTGTATATTTTTTTAATTCCCTGAAAAAATCATTCTATAAGACTTAAACATTTTAAATACAACATTTAAAATAAACATTAGAGTCATTATAATGTTACAGTTGTATATTATTCAAAACAAAAAATTATTTTTAAACAATTTTAAAATTATATTATTGTTTGACAAACATAAGTTATACTTTATAACAGGTACATAGTTAGCTTATGGCGCTTATGCCTTGTATTATAAATTACTTACTTTCTCGCTTTCTTGTATACAACAAAGTGATAAAAATGCTTCTTCCAACGTTAAAGAACTTTGTTTCAATATTAAAGTATTAGGAGAATCTTCGCCCACTAATACACCATTTCGCATAAATCCCACCTATTAAAAATATTAATTATAATTATAAATGTAAATTACATAGATACTATGTGGAGATTTTATAACTACACCGCGTATTCCAATAATAAAATAAATAAACAATAAGTTCATATTTATTGTTATTATTTATTTCTATCTACAGAGATAATAGGCACATTTTTAAGGTAATTAAAGAAAGATAATATTATAATATTAGTAATGATGAGTCATGAGTACCTAGATAAGAAATTATATTACTTCCTAAGATGTAAGAATAATATTTGAAATATTTGAAATATGTATTTCCAAGTGTTCAGTTAAGACAGTATTAATATTCAATTATTATCTTATTTGTATTTATCATCTACAATATATTCAGTTTTTCTGATTATAATTATTACGGAATAGGTAGTTGCTTAGAATTTAAAATTTTAAAAATAGGTATGTGCTTACTATTTAATGAATAAGTGTCAGTGCTGTATAATATACTTTATGCTAATGACAAATAAATCATTAAATACGTTTAAAGAAATACAATGATGTTATTATGACTATAGCTATAAGGGATGCCCGGGATGGACGATAATGATAAAAAGAATAATAGAATAATAGTTTTTAACATTTTTCTACTTTAAACAAAAAATCGACCCTGAATAATTATAAGCCGATATTATTATTACAATAGTACAATACCACGTCTGCTCTAACTGCCTCCTCGACATAATGCGTAGTTATGACAATAGTTTTTCCTCTCAGAGAGAGCTCAACGAGGTGATTCCAAATACTGATAATAAAGTAATCAAAAACAAAAACAAAAACTACTATAATGACAGTATCCAGTGATAAATAAAATGCACATAAAAAATAAGTAATTACCTTTGCCTTATAACTGGATCTATACCGACAGTGGGCTCATCGAGAATCATAATTTTGGGATCATGAAATAACGCTACGCCAAACGATAATCGTCTTTTTTCTCCTCCACTAAAATTATAGTAAATCATTATTTGTATATTGACAATAAAATTTTAGAGGTTTTCTGTAAGCCACAATGGAGCAAAACGTATTTTCGTTTCTTTCTAGGAAACATATTAGTCCACACTTGGTTTACAATTCATTGTATAAATCTCCACATTGTATACTTAAAAATAAAATAAAGTAAAGTAAATCTATACGTTATTACCATCCAGAATATATTTTATAATTCTTTGTCGTATATTATGAAAGACACAACTCGTTTCTATAAATACATACAAATATTAAAATAATTTTCTCAGAAGATAATATCAACTCGGTACTTAATGTAAATAAAAAAAATTAATCCAACAGCCAAAAACAATGATTGTATGTAGTACATGGTTTTTATACTTCAGATGTGTCAAAAAATGTAGGTATTTAATATTTTTAATAAAGAAATTATGAATTGGTTAAATAAAATGTAAACAATCATTAAAAACTAAAATTACTGTACAATTTTATAAAATTGCACACGACATCGATTTGTTTTATTTAATATATGAAATATAATGTAGACTGTACTCGAAGACTCTTATTTTAAAACACTAATAAATACCATTTATATTCAAAATGCTACCGAGGGTTAAAAAAATCCTTCTACAATAATTAGATATTATGGTAAAAGACTTATTTTATACTAATATTAATACATAATTGATAGTTATAACAATATTAACCTTAAGTTTTTTATTTGTATGCTTAACGAGGGTAATCTCAGTAAACGGACTAACTCGTTAATCCTCCTTTTTACATTTCCATCGTTTATTCCATATAACTTTCCATAAAATATGAAAGTTTGATATGAAGTTAAGTTATTGTGCAAAGTGATGTCCTATAAAAATATCAACAAATATATAATGTAATATTAACTCTATGCAAATGTTGAGTATAAAAACTGTCCTAGTAATCAAAATAATATACTTGTGGCATGTAACTAATTTCCGAGTGACATTGCGCTTTTAAATATATATTACCAGAATCTAATGCAGTTAAACCAAGAATACAATTCAATAAAGTCGTTTTTCCACAACCACTGGGCCCTAGAAGTCCGTATCTAAAAATGTATACATCGAATAAATAATTACATTTGTCACTGATATGTAAAAATACTATTAAATATAAGTAGCGTAGGTACTTATTAACGTGATAAAATGTTATTTTTGTTAAACCAGTAAAACGAAAAAAAAAATTTCACTCAAATGTAATAATTAAAAAATCCCAAAAATGCACAGACATTGAATTTGCATCCGTCTAGTTTTACTCAACTCAACATTATAGTATATTTTTATGGATAAAAATTAAAAATACATCGATAAATCGTTGCATCATGACAAACGGTTTTGAATGGATATCCATTGTGAATTTATAACTACATTTGTTAAATGTTTAATTTAATTTAATATTCTTTTTGCGATTTTTTTATAAAAATGTTCTACATTGGTATGAAAACAAACAAAAAATAGAACCTCTTCAAAGTAGAATCACAATCAATAGATATAGCTGTATAGAGTATACACTGACAAAAAACATAATTATTTATCAACAAAAAGGCTTATGTTTTAATAGGATCAAAGTAAACAATAACTATCTATTAAAATGTCTCGAGTAGTATATATATCAATTGGTCTGTAAACTAAAATCAAAATGTGTAATGCGTATAATATTATTTTTTCAAAACGATTTAAATTGGTAATAATTTCATATTAAAATGCCACTAAAAAGTATTATTAACCATTCTTACACCGAGCCATAGAATCTAAAAAAATAAAAATCAATTTATACATTCTTTAAATACATACATTGTTCCCGTTGATACAGACATATTTAAGCCTTCCATACTTATTATGTCAGAATAACGTTTATAAGCATCTTTCACAATTATTGATTTATCTCGGGCTATGTTTTCGAAGCCACTTAAAACTTCAAAAGACATTTTTAAAATATAATATTCAAATTATATTATGGATATTAAAATTAGAAAATCCACCAAAAATATTATGTTAATACAAATAATTTTTTAACTGAAACTTCTATTATGATAAACTACAAAAATAGAAGGTTTGTATTTGTTTCAAGGACAAAATGATTTGAATAGGTACATATTATAATTATACAGTTTAGAGATGCTAATCAAGGAAACATTATAGAAATTATAAAAATTGTTATTATTTTATAGTATAATATGCATCAATTGTTATTTATGATTTATAATATTCAAAATAATCACAAATTTAACATATGATTATGAGTAATGACCAAGGTTGAAATAATTTATAATAAATATAATTTGTATTATATTTAGTCTATTTTCAAAATTGTACAAAAAGATATATTTTCGAATATTTATTATTCAAAATAAATTAACCAAGTGTAAATTAATATTATCATAACTATAAATATAATAGTAACTAATTTCATATTAAATCCAAGGACTAATTAGACAACTCCGCAGTACTGTATTATACAAAACTATAGGCAGATCATCAAGAACCACGAATGTCTAAAATACCTATAACAATAGGTACACCTTGTTTGATCCACTATTATAATTATCTATGGATAACATACAAATTCATATAATTGTTATAATTGACATGTCAGCCAATAATATTATGTATACTAAAGATATAATTTAATTTGTATTATTTTTTTTTTAATTCATAATTAAAAGTCTAATTTATAATTATTCAAATCGGATATTTTTTAATATAGGTATTAGGAATGTCTTCTTTATGTTTGACTTATTAGATACTTATGTATATTTATTATTATTTATTATACATTCTACTTAAAATTAAGTACGACTCATATAATTTGAAGTATATAATATTTATGAGAATTTTTAGAATTTCAAATAGGTAACAGAAATTTAAATTTGCGATTTCAAAGACGATTTTGATTTTAATCACAAATAATGGTTGTAAAACGATTGTGTTTTCTTTCAACTTTCACCTTTTTACTTGAAAAATTAATATGTTAACAGACTAATCGAACAATATTTTTTCTAAGAAAAAGATTGAAGATAAGATAAATACTTTTGTTGAAATGCTTATTTTGCAATTTTTCAATTCAAAAATAAATAATAAGTATAAGTAATTAAGTTTATAGTAGGTTATAAATTTTATAGTAGGACATTTAATTGCTTCCAATATAAAAAAGACGTACAATAAACTGTATCACAGAACATATATTTAAAGTCGATGAATACCTAACAGTTTTCTATATCTTTTTTTACGAAATAACTTTTTACGTACATAATATTATATATCTATCAAAATAACAATATTATATAAGACCTATAGTGCTTATTTAAATATAAATAATGTATAAGCCTTTATAGTTTTTATAACTTTTTATGACAAAAACGAAGTCTCACTGACAATAAATAATTCAAAGATAATATTTCATTACATTCGATTTTTTTTCCAAGTAGGTATAAGGAGGAAAGTGGTGAATTTACTTTTTTCAATAGAGCTACAATTGTGTTATTTTTCAGGTATAAAAGAGAAAAAGTGCACAATAATGCTGTACCAATAATAATCGTTTTATTTGAATTTCAACATAGTCTGATTTTACTAATTAGATATTTATAATAGCAGGTTGTCATGCGATATTTTTCTTCGTTTGTATTTGTTTAATTATTTGTTCATTCTTCTGAATAATAAAACGATTTTGTAGTACTTAATATTAAATGTGTTAAATATTAATTTAGGTACTTATAACAAAATCATGAACAATTGTCCAATGCGTATGTATTTTGTCATTATAATGGAGTTTTTGGAACGATTTTCTTTTTCGAGCCTTCGATGTAAGTAATACACTGTACATAACATAAACATTAAAAATTACAGACAGGATATTATAGAGTGTCTAGACGTAGTTGTTAGTCGCTCGTCTTTCTTCATCGCATTGCGATTCATTTTTTCTTTATAATTCAAAAGTTTAATAATACAATACTATTGTATGCGAAGCATAACTCAGTTTAATGTAGTGTTAACGAACAATATTTCTAAGTCTTTATCTTTTTATATAACAAATTATACTAAAATAAATACAAAATATTATAAGAAATAAAATTATCATTGTCTTGAAATATAAACATTTGCTATAATTAAAACATCATTATCTACAGGATGATACACTAAACGTGGTCACCCCTATTTTTCCCTTTAATAATACACATTTTATTAAAATTCTGGTTTTTTAAATTTTTAAGTATTCCTACTCAAATACGACTAGAACGCAAATTTGCTGAATCGTGTTGATTTTAATACCTACTGATATACATACACAACTCCGAAAATTGTATATAATATAAACATTATACACTATACACGATTCCGCATAATTTTAAATGCAACGTTGCCATACTATTAATTATTTTTGTTATTATAAATTGTAATTTTTGAAAAATTAAATTTTTTCTTGGTTTGTTAGTAAAACGTGAAAGTACTCTCATCTAGCGGCTAATTAATCAATTGCTCAACATAAAGTTTAATGGCATGATATCAGATATTATGATGCTATATTCAATATTATACACCATAATATTAAACAGGTAATAAGTAGTTATAAAAATCACAAAAAAATGATCAGCTATTAATTATATGATTACAATTTCAAACGTTTGTTATTATAAAACATATAAAAATATAATAACGACAGATCATTATATGTATCACTATTTGTATAGAGCGATTTTGACGCGCTGTGAAAACGCGCGTGTGTTGCCCGAATACCGCGCGTCATTTTAACGCACGTTAACAGGTGCCACCGTTGTGTGCTTACCGCTCGCCAAAATCACTCGTAGTGTGACTCGGCCCTTACAATAATATATATTTTTTTCGGAATGGCAAAGTTGTACTTAAAATTATGCGGAATCGTGTGTATATAAATGGAATTTGAGGAGTCGTGTATGTTAAAGTGGCTATATTAAAATCAACACCGTCAAATACCATATTTTCAAACACTTAGATTTCTTTTACAATTAAATGCGTGTTCAGTGACTATTTATACCAGCTTATTATATAAAATGTTTATCTTTTGTATAAATTAATAATCAAATGACTTTTTTGGACATTTTCTTATATTTAAATAAAAATTCAAACGACTAGTTATAGTGTTATTAAACTTGTACAGTACCCCCTTCTTTAAACAACAATAATTTTCGCAAAAAAATGAAAATAAATGTGCTTGCTTATAAGAAACTAAAATAATTTATACGTTCCACGCCTTTGTTTTAAGCTTAAAATTTGTGATTTATTACAGCCGCGCTATCATTTTATATACGAGATGTTTTGTTGTACAATGAAAGACAATCAGTTGACATTTATCATGTATTTATGATGCTTTGTTATCTGTCAGCCATAATTGGAGGGTTAGTGGGAAACAGTGATTATGATAAGTATAAGTAAGTAAATTCTAATAATATAACAATATAACTACTTATATAAGAACTAAGTTATTAGTATTTTTTTTAAATAGTGTCACACCCGCATGTATTATATTTTTCTTAGAAACGTCCAACATGGCACATTTACGTTCAGCAGGACAAATTTTGTGTAGGTACCTACCTATCTAATGTAAATTCATCTATTATCCACTTTAAAGTAAAACATTATTTGTATTTTTTACATATAATTTTTTAACAAATTAAGAGTATATAATAAAATATAACTGTTGCTTAAAAATACTCATAGCTCGTTTAAAAATTTATATATCCTAAAAAACCGATAAACACATACACAGATTACATTCTTAATTTAAAAGATTCTAAAATGATTTCCCCTAATATTAAACCTAACTACACAAAATCAGTCCTGCTCAAATTTGTTGTACCTAAGTTTCTTATAAACATATCTATAACACATGTGGGTTTGTGTCCATTTAATTGTTTATTTTTGAGATATAATAAATTATTTATTTAATAATTACTAATTTAATATATTCAGATGTCTTTAATAATCTAATTATTCTGTAGTATAAAAAGTAACTAAAATTGAATAAACAATAATTTTTAAATATGATTGTTTACCATGTTTACTATCTTATTAAAACTATAAATTATAATAATATAACTATATAAGTTTATAATATAGATAAATACCTATTCTTTTATTTTAGAACTATCTTGACATTTTCAATAGTGTATTGGATTGGAACATTGATGTTATTTTGGTCGACTGTTCAAATCAAAAATGCATTATTAACTAAGTAATACAATTACCAGCTAACTAGCTTACGACACAATCCAATATATATATACATATGTATTTATAATTTAACCTGTTGGGTTGATGGTATGCCATTATTTCTAATCCCTATAATATTATATATATATATACATCATTTTTTTCATTCAATTTTTTTTTCAAAATAAAATTATTATGTAATGTATATAAACAAAAATAAACACTGTTAAATTTAAATATAAGTGACTAGACACTTTTTTAACTGACTGCTATAATTACAGTACTTGTTTAAAATAAAAAAAAAAAACGACAAATTCTGTTCAACGAGTTTTATAAAACAATAATATGTTGAATTCCGTCTACAATTAGTTAATAATTATTGAATTAAAAACTTATTGTACTCGATTAACCGATAAATTATAAACGTATTTTAATTCTCTAGTTTCATGGCACTATACAGTCTGGTTTTTATTTCAATTGGTGTGGGTGCTATAAAATGCTGTATCGCAGCATTTGGCGTAGATCAGCTCATCGGAAATAATCAAAATGTAACCTCAACACAAGTACACGGATTCTTCAGTACGTTCTACTTTTCCATACACTTAGGCGTGTTATTCGGAATGATTACTTCACCAATCATCAACAAAATTCTGTTGTACAAGGGCCACAATATCAACGGATATATTATCAGATTTGGACTAGTGGTTATCACAATGGCAATCTCAATAAGTAAACATAGAGACATAAAGCCTTGTGATTTAAATCATAACCTGCTTAGATTGAGTTTAGAAAATTAAAAAGGTAGTAGGCCAATATATATACCTGCCTACACTATTCTAAATAAGTAAAAATGTGTATAATATTATACCCTTCAAATGCGAATAGTTTATCAATTATCATTACTGTATTATTCTGAATCTCTTATGTAGATGAACTGTTTAAAACGAATATATTATTACATTAAAATAAACAGTACCTATGCGTTATTCAAATCCAAAAAGAAATGTCTTACAATTTAAAATATGTCCACAAGTGTTTTGTGATTTTATTCAAAGAAAAATAATAAATTAGTAAGTTATGCTGAAGGGGTAATAAGTGTAATATTTCAGGGTAATCATTTAAAATGTATGGAAAATCTCCATCTAGTATCGTCTTATTTCCAAATAACTGATTTAAAAATATTTATTTGCTATCCAATAACTTACAGTAAAAAATGTGTAAAGATATCAAACAAACTGTGTATTATTGTTGAGAGTGTGCCTATTGTTTGGTTTAAACTATAGATAAATAAATTAAAACTAATTTAAATATATATTTATACTAATACAATTTTTTCATTTTCTTTAATGAATATGTTACTTTTGTGACTAAATCATTACAGTATAATATTGTATAGTACAAAATATTAATACTTTATTTTACCTAGGCGTATTTGTTTGCGGAAATCCATACTACTTCTTCAAAAAATCTTTCACTAATATTTTACCTAAAATGATAAAATGTATTTTAGTAAGTAAACATTTTACAATAATTTTATTGAACTCGGAAATATTTTGTAATATAAATATTAAATATACTTATTTCCAATATTCATTTAATATTCATATGCAGTTCAGTTATAATAATCACTATATTGTAGTATATTATTATCCATCTTTGTTCACAGTTTTCTTTGTGGAAACGATTAACATCACCCTGCAAGGAGACAAAAAATAAACATTGGTTAGAATTAGCAAAAGATTCATTTTCAAACGAAACCATAAATGACACAAAGAAAACGTTACACATACTCTATCTTTACATACCTTTATCAGTATTTTGGAGCTTGTTCGATCAACAAGTTAATCATAAAAAAAAATTGTATAAGTCGTATCCATATTAATTTTGCAAGCTTACTATCTATTGATTTAGCACACAACTTGGATTTTTCAAGCATCGAGGACAAGCGACCATTTTCTTGGCATGCCATTTTCAGTGTACATGCTACAAGTGGTAAATCCCCTACTCGTATTGTTCACTATTCCGTTAATGGACCGTCTAGTTTACCCTTATTTGAAGAGCCATAAACTATTTAAGTATCCTCTAAAACGAATGTTGCTCGGTGGTGGTATAGCTGGTATAGCATTCATTTTTGCCGGATGCCTCGAAAAATGTTTAGAGGTATGTGAATTACTCATACCTGTAGGTTATAAATGGATTCTGGAAAACTGTATTGACAAATTGTATTAGATTCTGAACGAAGTGATGAATGTATTGATTTTATAATGATGTGTTTTTTTTTTTTTTTTTGTGTGTGTGCCTGTGTACAGCATAACTAGTCGAAATAATGCTCCAATTTCAAACTATGGGGGTGGTTTCCGATGTAAAAGTGAATATCCTTGGTGCATTATAGAGGTCAAAAGTCCAAATCGATTTTTTTTTATGGTTGTAATTCAAAAACTAATCACTGTAAATACTTGAAATTTTCACCAAATGTTAATGTTAGTGTTATCTATATACAGTTAAATTTTCAAAAATTTTTGACTTTTATTGAGTTATTTAAAGACCACTGAAATTTTCGATTTTTTTGAGAAATTTTTTTTAAAGTATCGATAAAAAATTTTTGAATGACCAAAAAATGTTGAAAATTTAATACAAGGTTCCTTATGAGTTTTTATTATTGTAGCTAAAAAAAATTAAAAATCGTTAGTCACAATTTTTTTTTTAAGCGATTATAGTTCAAATTTTTACAAAATCTGTCGAAAACGCGAAAATTTGCAAGTAATTTTGAAGTTGAAAAATCATGAAATTTTTTGTGTTCATAACTAAAGATTAAAACTATAACACTAAGTTTTCCATAAGTTTTCCTTCAAGTAGCTATAGAGAAAACTCATAACATCATTATAGGAAAAATTTTAAGCGCGTTTGAATTTTAAATTTTTACGAAATAGCGTAACGACAACGATTTATCCCAAACGGTTTTAAATATTTGTTATTATTCAAAGAGTATAAGTCGTAGATACTTGAAAATTTTACCAGTTATTAAAATTCGCGTTTTCTTTACGTGATTTAATTTTCAAAATATTTTGAATTTTTCGAGCTATTTATAGACAACTGAAATTTTCAATTTTTCTGAATTTTTTTTTTTTTTTTTTGAAGTGTCAATAAAATATTTTTGGCCCAATCAAAATACTTGAAACTTTAATACAAAGTTCCTCATAAGTTCTTCCTATAGTGATTAAAAAATTATAAGAATGCATATGCACAATTTTTTTTCATTAGCATTTGAAGTTCAAATATTGACAAAAATTCGTCAAAACCATGAATATTTGCAAATTATTTTGTAGATATATTTCATAAAAAATTTTGTATAAGTAGCTAAGAGTTGAAAATTTAATACAAGATTTTCCATAAGTTTAGCTAATAATAAGTATAAAAAAACTTAAATGTTGATGTATTCAGGCCATTAAAACATAAACCACCTTTTTCACCAACCACTGAAAATTATTTCCTAGGCTGACAAATCATCTTCGTTTAGAATCGTTTTTCGTATATAATGATACCTATCATTGGATTCAAATTTAACCCTCCTATAATATATAATAGTGATCCACACGGCACCTAATGTACAGCAGAGCGGTTATCCGCTTGCCCGCTTTTTTCTTTATTTTGTTAATAATATAGAATTTTAGTTCTATTGTGTTACAGGAGAATATGCAAGATGTAAATATACATAATGCAAGTACATACACAAAAGCGCGTTCGGCGAATATATGGATATCAAATTTAGGCTTACAAAAGTTTAACGCAACTGGATATTTTATTTTTGATCATAATATTACAACTCCAGAATATTATATGAAAATTCGAATACCGGAAAGAAAAAACCAAACATATTTTATAAATGACAAAGGAATAATTAAAGTAGGCGTGAAAAGATATATTATGAAAAAGTATAGTCTATGTTGCATATTATTATTGTTAAATAAGGTAGTGTAAAACATTATTGAACGATTTAATGACTATAGTGTAATTTGCATACTTATAGGTTATATTAGATAATACAAATAGATTTTTACTTAAATACTTATTATCTCAAATGATTAGAATTGTTTTAAAAATATTTTTTACGTTACGTAAAATTTCAAAACAACAAGAGTGTAAAAAACATTATTTTTAGATTCTGAACGAAGTGATGAATGTATTGATTTTACAATGATGTGTGTTTTTTTTTTTTTTTTTTTTGTGTGTCTGTGTACAGCATAACTAGTCGAAATAAAGCTCCAATTTCAAACTATGGGGATGGTTTCCGATGTAAAAGTGAATATCCTTGGTGCATTATAGAGGTAAAAACTTAACATTTTCCAACAGTTTTCAAAAAAATCGAGAAAAACAAAAAAAAAATGACGGAAAACGGGAATTTGTACGCAAAACCAGTTTTCGACCAAATCGATTTTTTTTTTATGGTTGTAATTCAAAAACTAATCACTGAAATTACTTGAAATTTTCACCAAATGTTAATGTCAGTGGTATCTATATATAGTTAAATTTTCAAAAATTTTTGGCTTTTTTTGAGTTATTTATTGACAACTGAAATTTTCAATTTTTCTAAAAAAATATTTTGAAGTGTCGATAAAATTTTTTTGGCCCTATCAAAATACTTGAAAGTGTAATACAAAGTTTCTCATAGGTTATTCTTATAGTGATTAAAAAAATATAAGAATACATAGGCACAATTTTTTTTTATTAGCATTTGAAGTTCAAATATTGACAAAAATTCGTCAAAATCA
>VUJU01002184.1:10354-41167 GCA_009835225.1 Aphis craccivora | reverse complement strand
AATTTAATTGTAATATTTAAATGATTTATTTTATTTTGTATATTATATATTGTATTGTATTTATTATATTGATTATTAATTTAATTGTAATATTTAAATGATTTATTTTATTTTGCATATAATATATATATTATATATTGTATTTATTATATTGATTATTTATTTAATTATTGTAATATTTAAATGAATTGTATTTATATTTAAATTATCAGTAATTATTGAATTATTTTGTAGATATATTATAATAATAGAAACAGGTTAACAACTATTACAGGTGCCTGATTAAGGTATAAATTGGTAGGTGGCGGAATCGATAGGTTGTTTTTAGACTACCTGTACTGGCGGAGTCGATACTGGCGGAATCGATGCTATATTGGCGGAATCGATGGGTCCCCATATACATATACAGTTTTACAATGTTGTACCTAAATATATAATCACCTGCACCCTAAGTGTGTGTCAACAACTGTGAAGGTGACGTTGCTTGCTATTGTAAATGATCAGGACTTGGGACTCGGGAGTACCAATAATATTATGACGAACCTCTACAAACTAATAAACTATAAGTATATTATAGTTTTATGATTTAAAATTTGTTTTTGTCGTTAATATTTTGATTTAAAATGTTACAAATTTCACCTTAATAAGTTTGTATACCGCTCAGACTGATCAATGTTTTGTTAAATTCAATTTCTTTAATTAATAATAAATCTACATAGATTATAGACTATAATATCTTATGTCTAGTTAACATTAAACGTGATACTTAATGTTTTTTCTGTCATCCCACGAGCCTTTGTACAATTGGTCTTATCACAGAAAATTATTGACCATTGCAAGATGAGTAACTACTCGTATAACAAAATGATGCACATATAAACAGATGACTTTTTTTTACTATTATACACCCTTTCACCACGCATACTTGGTACATTTTTAGTCTCTATGTTTACACATTTTATAACACAGTGTAATTTTATTTAGACCGTGGTATGTATTGAAAGATTTAAGTAATCTTGATATTTTTGATTTTTCTTTTCTTAAACTTTCAATCACATATTTTACTGTCTAATACTTGTAATCAGTATATTTTATTATACCTAGTTGTGTTTTCCATGGTTTTAATAATTATATATTATATTTTTATAGCTATCAGTTTCTATAAGTATAGGTAATAAATGTATAAATGTTTCAAAAATATTCCTTTATCTATTTATTATAAAAAAAAATAAACAAATTCAAAATAACTGACATTAACATACATTGTTAATTGTTATAAGTACATATACCTAGTAATTATTCTATTCGTTAAAATTTAAGTGTTTAATTTATACTTTTCCGGTTTAAATAATCTTCTTTAAATATATATTAATTATTACAATTTAAAAATGCACACATATTATACATATTATATTACAATATAACAAAAGTAAACGAACATTGACGGTTGTCTCACATAAAAAATATTTATACCCATTATTTAAATCGAGCTAAACTGTATCTTGTTATTATTACAAGCTTACAGAATTATAACACGATGTGTCACACTCGGATGACATACGTCACAACAGTTATTAGTACTCACACAGATAGGTAAATATTGAAAATATTCGCATATTCCTATCGACAGATAAAATCGTTAGGTACATATTATATTTATATTATATATATATTTTTTTTTGTACAATCTTGGAAATAACAACCATATAGGTATGTCTCTTTTTTGATGATTTATTTATTTATTTATTTGTGTTAAATTATTTGAAACAAATGTTTTTTCTATTTGTAATAAAAATGTACTTAATACATACCTATGCATTATTTCAAACAATTATCGAAATTATAATTAAATATATATATAGCTTTTTAAAAATATTATTACAATTCTTGATTTTATTATTTTTATAAATGTATCTACTATTACATAGGTACCAATATGGCATTATGGATATATTATAGCATAATAAGAAAAACATTTTCAAGCATTGAAAGTGTTTTCACAGAAAAATTATCTTGATTGTACAGTATCTATAATATTATATATTAATATTTACTATACATACATACTATATTATATCAAACCAGATGATAAATAAAATTATTACAATCAAATAAAAAAAAAAATACTATAATGCTACGTTAGTTATCTATAATAATACAGATTTTTTTTACATAATACTGTATAGGAACCAAATGCATATTAGCGCACAAATAATTATAAATTAATAACTTTTAGAACGCTAATCGATTACCGACGTTTTCCGTAAATTATTTCTCGCGGAAATAATCAATTCAATAAATAATAAAACGTCATTTTAGTTTATACGATTGCAAGTAATATTTTTAAAATATAAAAATATGTAAGAAATCTATATGAAGTAAAATTTGTATAATTTTACGCTTTATTATTTTTTTATTTTATTTAATTTAATCGCCATTCATGGCACTTAGCATATTAGCGGAGTAATGTGTACGATGTGTCGATATCGAATGGACAGCAATTGTTACCAACTGCATGGTTAAAATAAAAAACCCAGATTCTTACTTAATATTATATTAGTATTAGATTAGACAGATACTGAAAATGGAATCACGCGTTCGTGGACATTGTAAACTATATTATAATAGTATATTCTCTATACTACAGACACCGCAGCAAAGGTGCGATGGACGAATTTCTTCGTCCGCTTCCAGAACGAGCGACGTTTAACTGGGATTACCGTAGGCTCTGTCGCAGTGCAAGTCAACGAGTCGCACGAAACCTGCACCGATAGAGCACGCGATTTTGGTCTCATTATCAAACGTCATCATGACAATGGTTTAACATTGAACACTCCGATATTTTCGGCCGACTGGCCAAATCTCAGCTCTTCACGTGGGATTCAGCCGGCCCATGGTTTTGTTCAGTATGCGACAGTACCTATTATATTTATTTGAAAACTATGTAGTTGACATTGGTAACAATAATAGATGTTAATAGTTTTTGTAATGGAAATTTTTTCAAACCATATGAATGATTTTAAATTTTTGAATTATTTTGAAGTTGTAGGTACCTATCGATTGATGTCTATCGACATCGTACACATTGCTCCTTAGGTAGAGTATTGCTAATATGCAGAGTGTGGGGAATAGCCAGTGGAAATGATTGCTAACTAAAGGGTTTTCTGGCACGCGTTGGACTATAATATAATAGCATTGATTATACATAATAAATATTATAAATAAAATAATATAGAAATGATTCAGAAGTGGAGGCAGAAAGACAGTTAACCCCTATAAAAAATTACTATGACTTAACATTATTTTTTTTTATTATATTAAAGAAACATATGAAAATCTTGTACCAGATTTCCAAACTTATAAGATAATAATACTAAAAACCTATGAATTTAACTGGTTTTCCTAAATAATTTCTATTTATTTCTAAAATTTGTCATATTGCATACGAGTCTGCAATGAAGTACCACATTTGATGTAACCAGGGTAACCTTAACATAACATATTAACACTTTTCGATTCTGTGTGCCAAGGTAGATAATTTCCCGTGACGCTTTTTCCGCAACGCGATTTTTGTTACGCTTTTTAAATCTATGTGCAAAAAGAAAAGACATAAAATGTCAAAAATTTCCACTTTTGACATCCCAAAAATATCAATTACTTAGTTCTAATTTAATCCCAAAAACCAACATAAATATTAAAATATTTTGACATTTTGATATTTTGATGTCTTTTCTTTAGCACATCGATTTGAAAAGCGTAACGGAAGTCGCGTAACAGAAAAAGCGTTACAAAGAAAGCGTTACGATCTGCCTTGGCACACAGAATCTAAAAGTGTTAATATGTTATGTTACGGTTACCCAGGTTACCTGGTTACATAAAATGTGGTACTTCATTGCAGATTCGTATGCAATGTGACAATTTTTTTTTAATTTAAATTCAATACATTTAACACTCCACTATAAGAAACTAAAATTAATTTCCCCCTAACCCCTATACTATTGACACGCATCGACTATCATTTTCTGGCAGTTGCGCTAGCCATCAAGTGAAGATAGTAGCATAGCGATAGCCGAGTAGGTACTTTATATAAAAAATGGAATTATGAAATATTTTCAAGTAGTAGTACCTAATTAATATATATTAAGTTTATCAAAAACTATATTATACTTACGCATATACAATTATATTCTTGACTCACACGTGTACACATAGTCGGGCTAGTCCAAAGACACATATTATTACCTATAAAAAAAATCTATTATAATAATTTAACGAGGATTTTAAGTATTTCGATTCGTATTGTACCTACCCATTTTAAGGGGGTCTTTTTTATTTTATATATTAATGCAATATACTTTGTTCAATAACTCTATATGGACAAATATATTCAATAAAATAATTTGACGATGACGAACAAGTATACAGTATAGGTACACATATTATTAATATCATATGACATTATAATATTACGCGCTATTATGTTATAATTTAATAATTAATTAATATTGCTAGTGTATAATGTATTATATATTTATATATATTATATTGCCCAATGCCCTGGCCCAAAACCATTTTTTTTTTTTTTTTTTTTTACTGAAAATATTAAAATAAAGTTATTCGTAAAATTAAATGTATGTCTACTTATAGTAACATTTATATCATCCCATTTATATTTTTTATATTTGAATAAACGTTTTTTATTACTTTTGTGAATTATTAATGTGATTTTTATATTTTATTCTTTTGATAGTTGTATAAAAAAAAAATACGATATCAAATAATAATTGATTCCAAATAATGGAACATCTATTGAAGAAATAGTATGGATGCCGGGTGGCAGGATGAGAATTCTAAGTATAATATTATTATAAATTTATACAACCACCCACACTCACAATCACAAAACGAAATGTGTTTTAGTGTCAATCAAATTTTATCAAATGATGCCATAGCTTGTTTTAATTAAGCTTTCCGACTACTTTTATTTTTTAAATACCTACACAGTACATTTAAATTTATATATGTATTTATATATTTATATGAGTTTGTATTATGTACCTGTTTTAATCAGTGATCTTACTATTAGCTTTATTATCATATAATTTATTATCCAGTGCATGCAATATTTTTAAATAGAGTTTGGTATTAAATATTTTTAATATTTATAATGCTTGAGTATACCTACGTATATGAATTTAAAAAAAATACATTTTGAGATAAATTATTTAAACTACTTACCTATTTTGATTTTTTTGTACTGTATTAAACATATTAAATCTATTTCTATAGTTTATAGAAATTACATAGTCATATATTTTTATTCAATATTAGTCAGTTATCTACTTTTCTAGAAAACAAATTAAATTTTAAAAAACCCAACATTGGCAACAGTTCAGATTATTATAGCCTGTAGGATTATTAAATCATATAATAACAATATTGATTCTTCAAAGTACAAAGAATATAGTTTGACCTTTTGCCAGAATTTTTCTATTCTTTCTACATAAAAGTGACGATGTATTTTAGAGTCTAGTCGTCTTTATTACATTAAACAGTTCAAGCGTTTTGAGATGAATTTTAAAGGATTTCTACAAATTACCAATAAATAAAATAAACAATTTTACTATACATATAAATAATGATTAAACAAAATTATTTCATAGTTTATATTAATTTACATTTCAAACAATTTAAACTGTACTTTTAAGTTATAATTATATATGTTATGTAAATCAGTGCCGTCAGAAGGCATGTGCAACCTGTGCGGCCGCACGCAAGGCGGCAATTTTTTTTGGAATTTTAGTGACGGCATTATTTATACATTATATAAGAGCGATATATTATAGGTAATAGGCACATGACAGCGAAAAACCTAGCGCCGGCATTGAGTCTGTTGAAGTCTTACGAGATTATACACCCCACCTACCATTCAGACATGAAGCAATTACTTCAAATAATCCTATGTATCTCGATTAACCGTTTTATGGTAGACATCACGTAATTTTTTTTTTTTTTTGTCGTTGTTTATAGTAATTATATTATTGGCTTTATTGATATTTTCAGACACTCTTATACCACGAGCGTCACCCATATACCAGTGTACCACCGGAACCAGACAAAGCTACCCACTCTAGCCCGCTATATAGATTTGACACTGAATAATCTAGTCTTGGCGGTTACACAGGTTAAAATATCTTTGCACTAGTTGCACACTTGCACCATAATATTATTATATTTTAATTGGAAACTACTAGGATACCTAGAATAATTTTATAAATAAATATTAATTGTTATAGGATAAGTACAAAAACTAAAAAACATAATATTGTAAAGTATTTTTTATTATTATTTTTTTTTTAATTGTAATAAAAGAAAAAAAACACAATAATTCAATGATCGTTAGTAATGGTAATAATATAACTAATGGTTAATATAAGTACAGATAAACGCGTCTACGACAAATCGTGTAGTGATGTCAAACATATATAGGTATAAATATAAATTGGTCAAAACAAAGTTAAAATAATATAATGCGTCAAAAAAAAATTTGCAATTAAAATTGCATCAATTGCAGCACTGTTCGGATTTTCCCAACAATCCGTTACACCTACGCCAAGTTTTGATCCTCCAACCAGGTCCAAGTATGTTGCACCAGTCGCCAGCTGAATGTGCGTGGCAGTCCAGCCAGCGGCACTCAGCATTGATCATTGTGGTTGCTACCAGCAAAACTAAAAGTTGGAATACATTAAACCAGTATGCACAACTTTTACTCTTATATTGTACGGAAAAAGTGTTATGAATTTTTAAGCCTGATAAAATAGTTTCTCTTATAAATTATAATACATTAAGTAGGCTATATGGCTATATTATCATCGGCGTAACTATAAAGGGCTAGAGGACTATACTGAATGTCTGAATTACACATAATATTTATTATTTGTTGATTAAGATGTACCTATTTACTAAGAAAAGTTAATTCAAGCTAAATGTTAGTAAAAATTAATATAATTTTTATAAATTATATCTACCTACACATCAAAACAGCTTGTCTATATAATATATATTAATTCTTTTGTACCTACACCTAATAGCTAAGTAGAGTAAAATTATAAAAATGTTAAATTAATATAATATTTAGCCAACATGCCTATTTTGTAATTTTGATTAATCAAAAAATAGGTGAAATCCATAATATTTTTTATAATGCGTACCTACTGGTTGAAAATTGTATTTTTTTTTTTTAATTTTAAAATTGAAAAAAATAATTTCAAATTTCATGTCTATAATGGTTTTTTTTATTATAATATATTATAAAACAGCTTAAAATAATATGTTGAAAGTTTTAGAATATAAATTAAATTTAGGCTGATGTGATGCTATAAGAATTTTTAACAAACTTATTAACAAGTTATAGTAGGTACCTATTGTGTCACAGGTACCTATTATTTTCAAAAGTTGTTTTTTATATTTTTAAATATATAATCTTCAATTTTTTTAAAACAATCAATAAGTATACGATCTAAAATTAGAATTGTATTTATTACAAAATATAGAAACATTCATACACTCATAATCTTATTTGAAAAAATAAATTCTTAGCTGCTCAATGTTTAATACTACCACTATAAATCTTAGATTAGTTTTTTAAAATAGTTATTCACTCAAAAACATTTTGGAGATAGATTTTTAAAAGTTAATTCGATGAAATTGTATTCAGTAGATGTTGGTATTTATACTAAATAATCACACATTTAATTAATAAACTCTTTTATAAAATTAATGAAAAATATAACCACAGCACCTGCAATTACTAAATTACTAGTTAGTCAAACTTTCATTAATATTTTCTAAAGGATCAATTAATATTTTTTTAATCATAAATATTTACATTGTATTATTTATTGTAATCATTCTAAATAAATGGAATAAGCATTTACATATAATAATTTTAAAAATCAAATTTCTGGCTAAAATATAAGACTATTCTAGCCGATGATAGGAGTTTACCTGTTTGAAAACGTTCGAAAACATCTAAAAGTTCAATGCAATCACAAAGATAGAAATAATATTAGCAACACATTTTTAATAAATATTATATATTTTTTTTTCAAAACATTCAAAACCCAATTTTTAAGAAATTTGATTTATAAATTTACAATAATTCGTAATAATATTAAAATGTCCAATAATAATAATTTTTTTCATAACTAATAAATCCCTTTAAAAAATTATATTTAATGCATATTTTTAAGATTAGTGGGTCATATATAAGCGCATATTTAAATATTTTTTAGTGCTATAAATCCCGAACCCTGCGAACGAGTTATCCCTATACCTAACCTATCCATTGAAGTGAATATATTTTATATAAGTACTTATAGAGCTAAATAATTAACAAATTAATTTATAAATTTTGTTTATAGTTTGTACTTACCCAATGCGGTGACCAAAAGAAACATAGACAAGTTGCGATTCATGTTAATAGTTGATATTGGAGTTGAGTTTCAATTGTTACTTTTGTGTAGAGTTCTGTCGACAGTTGGAACTGTTGGAAGGTGGATTGTTTTTCGAAGTGCTAGGCTTGGATCTTTTATAGGACAATTACCTATTGAATATTGATGATTCATCTTAGATCGTTGGTGGTAGGTAGTATCATATTACTACAATATGTTAATAAACGATAATAATCATAATAATTTATGATTTCTCGCGTGTAGTTAAACACCCAGGAAAATCCCAATAGATAATAATTAATGATTGGTAACCAAATTAAACGTTATTATTAATCGACTGAGATACGTATAGAAAATACGTAACAAATTCCAAAGATTACAATATTATAGTAAATATTTAAATTATTATACAGTTTATTTTTATTATTATTATATTATTATTTTATTATAAATGGTTCATCAAACATCACGCATTCACGTGTCTGTATCAATAATATTATTATAGGTAAAACCCGTAAATAATGACAGCGAAATAATGGTATTTAAAAGTTATTATTTATAATAATTACTTGTATTTTTAGTAAGTTAATAAGGATAAAATAAACATTCTGCAGATTTTAAGGAAATTCATAAAAATGGGATCATGTATTATATAATTATGGCCTATTGGGGATTTCTATTATTTTAATTAGTAAGTATAGGTACTTTACTTTAATTGAATATTATCTTATAAATTAGAACAATATTTAATAATAATATATTATTGTTTTATCCATTTTATTTGTTATCAAAACAACAATACATACACGCATAATAAATAAAAAATATATATACCTATAATAATTAGGTAATTATTAATTTTTAAATTAGATATTAGTGATATTATCTACAATATATAGTACAGTTACATTATAGTACATTATAGTTACACTTATACTACTTCGATAGATAGTCGATACTTATTCTTGCTGCTTTCTTAAAGTAAACTCGAGGTGGGACTGTAAGTATATATTATATTATATAATGCACATACTCCAGTCACTTTTTGTAGCAAAAATAAGGATTAAATCTGAAATACTTAGATTAGAAATTATTAACTAATAAAATAAAACATTTTAAAAATATAGGTATGTCAATGTGTAGTTTTTAATTTACTAATAATTATCAGGAATTAGGATGATCGTTAACATAGTAATATTATATCTGCTCTTTAGATTACAGCTAAACAGCTTACAAATCATCAAGATAAAACAGTAATCAAACGGTATTTTAGTAATTTGTTCTTCAAAAATGTCTAGTTTTAAACTATTTTGCTGTCGTTTGGATATAATATTGTAAAGTAACTACGAACTTTCGACCAACCCCTCAAAAAAATTGTATCACAAAACGATAGTCGATAAGTGTTTGCCGACTTATTCATAGTACCTAATAGAATTATAAATTTATATTATATTAATATATTATTATATAGATGTCTAAACGCTACAAGCCAAACAAAAACAATAATATAGATCATATAATATTTATACATTTTACACATAATATTAAAACAGTACGATATTGTTGATTACGTAGTATTTTTTTAATATTATAATATATTATAACAATAATAGTAAATAGTATACTACAATATTATTAGGTATATTGATATACACGATCGACAGCCGATTCCAAATATGATAACATCAATATTCTAATATGCCTATATAAAAAAAAAAAAAATACAAAGTATAAATAAAAACGTCTGATTCCCCCCGCACCGCCCCGAGCAACGATGCAGACAGACGTGGCAGACATATCGACGACGACTCGACCGCGTCTGCCAAGGTCATCCCCTTTCCCGTGTCTGCGCTCGCTCGATGGTCAGCCGCCGCCGACTGCTCAAGGGATTCGCATTTGCCGACGTCGCACGTCATCTTCATTTGGTCACAAGGTTTCCGATCGTGCACATCCCGACACACGATTTTGGCTTTGAACACCCGACAATTACACCATCCCTTGCCAGACCATAAATTTCAATAAAACTCGTAAAATTGTGATGGCCGATTTACTTGTAGACATGGACTACGCCATAATGACCATCAACTCGCAAATAGTGTACAAGCCGACCTGCCAACGCGATGACCCAGAGCCCGACAACGATCGTGAGGTGTACGTGGGAAACTTGCCGCAACACTACACCATCGAGAAGTTCGTCAACTTTGCTAAGTAAGCATACACCGACTACAGTTATACAATTTAGTACTAATACAAAGTCGCTGTATTTTGTCTTGGATGATAATTTAAAAATTATTGTCATTCAATACGTCAAACTTCAGACTTCCGCTCCCCCCGTAGGTAGCCGAATAACACGCTTTGGATGTTATTCTACGGCGATTGATCCGTATTTAATAATGCGTAAATAATGTGTAATGATTTTTTTTGTTTTGCAAAAAAAAACTGATGAAATAAATGCATTCTGTTAAACTTAGGTATACGGGTATAATAATGGTCCTTCATTTGTCTTATCCCGTATGATTCGGTTCCAAGGAGATCATTGAGTGTAATGACCTCACTCATCAGCTGATGTACCTACTACCTACCATGTACCTATAATACAGCACACATTTAATAATTAATATCATTTTTCGTTCATGTTGAACAACAAAAATATTGATGATTTTCGTTGCTTTTCGCATTTAGCAAATATTAATAATGCGAAATCGTGCTGCAATATTCATTTAATAGACCATTTTTAAAAAACATATAATATCATAACCTCAGAATAAATAAATAAAATTTATTTTGTGTACCTACTAGGTAATACTTTTTACATAGTAGGTACGATAGAATTTTTATTTTTTTTCCACCCGAAAGTTATGTTATTCCGGGTGTTATTCGTATTTAATTGAGTATTATCTATTGACGATAATTTATCTTCTTTTAACGAGATGTAAAAATTTAATATTTATTAATTTACAATGACAATACTAACCGTTAATCTCCATAATAATAATAAGTTACTATTTGAACCTACCAATTGCGGACAAAGGGACAAACCCAGGGATAAACCCCTGTTAGTTAAGAAAAAAAAACATAATATTAATATATTATACGTACCTATATTATAGTAGATACTATATGTGTTATTAAAATTTATAAGTATAATATAAACATTTAATATACGATAATTTGTTTTAAATATACTTACATACTTATTGGCTATTGTAAATTAAATATTGTAAGTCTAATTTTATTGAAGTTCTTTAGTTCTCTCCAACATTTTCTCGTTCCCTGTTCTAAAAACTGGTTAATAATAAAGTCGAAACTCAGGATTTCCGAGTAAAAAAATTTAGTTCCAAATATAACTATTTTTTTTTTTTTTATTTGTTTGTTGTCAGTGGACTCTTCTTTCAAGTAGGCCCAGTGAAAATGTACCATTTGTTCTTGTATAGACATGGTTCTGCATATAATGTTATATTTTATAACAACAGACAAAAGTACACAATATAATTTCATAATAATAGTCAAATAATAAAATTGGATTTTCAAAAAAAAATTAAAAGTAGTTGACATTTTTTAACTTATTAATAACGCAATTCAATAGGTACCTAGTTGTGCAAACAACAAATCACAGAATAAATTAATGAAAAGTCAACTTAATTTTGTAATGGATTTGATAGACAGAATAGTATAGTATAGTATAGGTATCTACTGAAAATTAGTAATTTATTGACTACAGTCCTTCAATATTAGTAGGTACTTATTTAATTATATTAAATGAAAACTTAAATGTACATTAGGTGTATTTTAGTTTTTATTGAAGTTCTTGTTAATAAATACACTTTAATTAGATATGTAAAAAATCTACAAGAAAGTTAAATGTTCTAATGTTCAACAACATTTAATTTAAAACATATTTAACTTTCAAAATATTTATTAACTTTTTATATTTCAGAAAATGTGGTTCAATTTACAGTGTGCGACTACTAAAAGGCAGTGGAGGTTTGAATAAAGGTTTTGGTTATATAATGTATAGAAGTTTAGCTGCAGTTGACATTGCCATAGAAACATATAATGGAACATTCCTGACAGAAAGTGATACTAATAAGCCACTGATTGTACAAAAGAGCTTACGCAATACAATTATGATGATCTATGGACTATCACAGAGAAATAACAATAAACACTACATCAGAACTGTAGGAATTTAATATTAACTAAATGTACTTACTTAGCTACCCGTGTTTCTGTACTAATACATACTTATTTTTGTTTCAGGAAATTAACTATTTTGTGATCAATCATCCATCATTATTACTGAAATTTGAATGTGAAGATGATACAAAGTTATTCATATCTTTTAAATCATTGAAGTAAAATATAGAAAATTATTTTTAGAGTTTAAAAATATAATTAACACATGTCTTTTTTATTTTTATTAAATTTAGAGCAGCACAAATTTTTAAGAAAAAACTAAAAGATACATTCAATATGTATGGAGCTAAAATGTATTATTTTAATGATACAGAAAATTGGGTAAGTTATAAATTAAAAATAAATGAAAATTAAAAAGTACCTATATTTTAGTTTTAGTTTAGAGCTTGAGTTAACATAATTCGAAAATTGAATGAATAAATATTTATTTTAATACTCTGATCACAAGTATAAATTGATTAAAATAAAAAAAGTAATAACTATATTATAGATATATAATTAAAAAAAAAAAACTAAATATTAGTAAATTATCTTTTATTATTATTTATTAATTTATTATTTTTACATTTTCATAATTAAAAAAAAGATTAATTTTACTCCTTTTAGAAAAGAGTCAAAGCTTAATTTATTATATCTACTATCTATATTTTGTATTTTGATGTCAAATAAATATTTATTAATTAATATTATTAGTACTTAGCAGGTATTTAGTATTATAACCAGTAACTAAAATACCTAATATAGTAGTATAATAGCTTACCTACTAATATAAATCATTTTTATTTGTTTTTAAATAGTTATACCTTCATTTCAATAATTTATAATTTAAATGTCTATGCTTATATTTAAATACCAAATATTAATTGGTACATAGTAAATAAATAATTTGTAGGCTTAACAGTTTATGTAAATTTCAATTATAGGTAATTTAAAAACTAAAAATTTCTTAAAATATTGAACTGTTTTTAAATATCAACTTAATTGATATTACTGAGTAATCTCAATGTGGCTTAAAAAAATTTTAAGTTAAGAATTTATAGCACTATTAGGAATTATTCTATATTGCATTGGGTACCTATTATTAATTTATAATTTATAATAAATATTTTTAATATTGGAAAAATTATAATTAAATATATTGATAATCAGGTAATTAAGATATTAATAAATATTTTAAATTTACATAATTTAGTAGGTAGTTATAATCTTAAAAATATTATCATAATTAATTTGAACAAAATAATCTATAAGTACACTGCTATTAGGAATTAAGGCTCTCTTAAGTTTTGGTTTTGAAAAAATGTATAAATAAACAATAAGTTAAACATTTCAAGAATACAAACAAATGTTTAGGTATAAACTATAAAAGTAAATATTCAACTAATATGTTGGTATGTTTATAAGTTTACTTTACATAATATGTATAAAACTGTTTGTAGTAACTTATAAGTCTAATCTATAACTTAAAATCTCATAAGAAACAAAAAGAAAATGTAACCTACCTTGAATTTATTATATTAATTTATATAAATTAGTTTAAAATATTATGTAAAATTAAACCTGTTAAGACCTAACAGTTCAATTTGTGGTTTATACTCAGTACTCACATAAATGTAGAATTCAATATACAATCCATAAGCACATATATTAATTTATGGTCTAATACACAATCTATAATTTAACATAAATATAAATTTCATCAGTTAGGTACCTACCTAATCTTTAAATTAATTTAAATATTTTGACTTCAGTTATTTTTTGCATTTAATATCTTTTTGAAGTCTGACAGACTTCAAAAAAAGGTTTGAGATCAAAACTTAAATCTGTATAGTAAATAAAATAGCCTATTTTTTTTAACATTGTACTCCGATTTTATTTTATTCCATTATTGTAAAGGTAAGAGTTTCTCAGTTACGTAAATTTCGTCAGAATTGTATCAGTAGATACACAAACACAATGTGTAAACCGTGTATTAGAGTATTAGACCATAATCTTTTTTATTAACATTAACATTAAAATAATTAAATTGTTATTAAATTATTATTATGTAATTGCGTATTTGTGTTGTTTGACGTTATCACAATAACTAAATACTAAATAGTATATAGTTAATTGGCTTTTATTAGTAAAAATACATTATTACACAACTATACATATTACCATAAATAATATTATCTATAAATATTATATAAGCTTAAACAATCACTAAATAAATTTCAGAATAATTCAATCTTGATATATAATACAGATTAAGTTTTCAAGTAAAATTATCATACTTGTTTTTATTTTTAAGTTCTAATTAAAACTGGAAATTTACAATTACTATTAAAAAATGAATAGTTAATATTATAATTATTTGAACTTGTACTGTCTCGATAATCGATAATATCGTAATATTCTTAATACAGATTTTTTGTTATTAATTTTAAAGGCTACATACAAGGTGGATTTTCATCTTGGATATTTGAGATCCACCTTGGCTACATAATAAAAATATAATGATAAGAAATAATTACATAGAATAAAATAATTATTGAAAATAGATAACTCTTATCAACATTTGTTATCGAAGCCATTAATTGACAATCCATGTACCTTATCTAATATCTGCGAGCACGTTTTTTACATAATTAAATTTGCTCATCTGACTTCTAGTGTGCCACTGATCTGAGTTTTCTGTACAGTTCTCTGTTTATAGCCTTACACAATTTTTCAATATTGTTTCAATTTAAATATAATAGAATCATCGTGTTATAATTTTGTTCGATTTAAGTTTAGATTATTCTTACTTAAACCATGGCTAACTCTGTATATGATACTTATGTATCTCCTCTTTCGACAAGATATGCGTCAACAGAAATGAAATACAATTTCAGTGACAGGAAAAAATTTACCACATGGAGAACTCTCTGGACTTTGCTAGCTCAAGCTGAACAGGTAATTTTTATTCCATCTACAGTCATTTACAAAATATTCTGGTTTCAAACGTTGCTCAAATTAAAAATTATATAATAAATGTAGGTGGGCTAATGAATACCGTTCTGATGTATAGTACTTAGATGTGAAATGGAATACATTAATGTATGTGTTAAATTTAAAATCAATGATTCGGTATCGTATACAAAAAATGATTCTGGGTGCAGATGGCTTGTCGGTCTATATTACTTAGTACCTATATATTTTTATGAAATTGCTATTAAAATAGTTTATTTTACTGTAAGTATTATAGTATATTGTTTCAGTTTTTGTGAAATCATTGCTTTTATCATATTATTAAAATTTAGTTAGGTATTATCATAATAGTAATTATAATTTATACCATATCATAATATACCTAGGCAATTGTTATTAACTTTTGAGTCAATATTGCATAGACTATACCTTGCTGTAAAAAAGCATAAATAGGTTGGTAATTTATGTAAAAGTCTAAATAATGTTTTTAAATTATAACAAAATAATGAATATTGTTATTAATCATTTAAATATGCAATTTTGTCCAAATGACTTTAAAAAATAATTATAATTACCTATATGACTTTTAGATCTTTAAGTTCTAATTTGAACTATTTATGCAAAATATTTATAAATTTTCAAACCTTAACTATAAAATATGAAGATTTCATAATTTTTTTATTAGAAAATACTTGTAGTTTCAGAATGTTGTAATGTGATTTTGATAAATTTTGTTTAAATTTGAATTCAAAATGAATGTATAAAAATATCATTCATATGTATTTATAATATTTTTATACTGATGTAAGAACTACATATGTGGAACATTAAATTACACTTTCAAGAATTTTGATTCAATAAATAATTTTTATCGATTTTTAAGGAAAAAAAATTCTTATGCCTATAAATACGTTATAAAAAGTTAATATATATTGAAAATAATAGCATGTATAAAAAATAATATCATAAACACATTGTGAAAATGTCAAGTTTCTCCAGATACAATAAATATTCCAGTGGCATAAGCCTGGTAGGCCCGGGCCTACCCATTTTTCTCCAAAATTGAATGTTTTATATCATGTTTTTCATTTGATAAAAATACTTATTAATAATCCTTATTACATCAAAATATCAGGCCTACCCAAGAAAAAGTATCTAGCTTCACCACTGAAATATTCCCATTTTTCTTTAATTTTTTCCCCTCAATTATTAAATTAAGTTCTAGGAATTTTTACTTTTGAATTAAGTAACAATTAGATCTAATTTTAAATCAGAAAATAACAGTTTTTATATAGTTTAAAATTAAAGCATTGAATGATGTTCCACAAGGTGATGACAACCTCTCAAAAAAAAAAAAATTATTACATTCTAGCTCCACTTAGAATCTATTGTAGATACTTAATATACCGGGGGACGGAGTGGCCGAGCGTTCTAAGGCGTCAGTTGCGACGCACACCGTCCCCGGTTCGAACCTCGGTCACGGGCGGCACCTCTCTTCGGACAAGTCACGGTGTCTGGAGAAGAGAGACCGCCATCCCCCACTCCGGGCATGGCAGAAACCTACGGGTGCCCAATAGAAATTCTGCCAATTAGGCGTCCGAACAGGGCCTTCGAGCCTACTCCCGGACTACATACGCCATACGACAAAAAAAAAAACAACTTAATATACCTATTTTTAGGTATTCATATTTTTTTATTATTATTACATTCAATTACATTTGTCATCAATTGTCATGCAAAAAGTTTTTCCCAATATGGTATACAATTTATTGTAGAAATACATTGTAAGTATAGTTGTTTTATTCAATGTTACAATTGTTTATATATAATATATACTTATAAGTTATAACTTATAATATACTTATTAAAATATAAATCTTACCCTGTAAGTAGGTAAGAACCTACCATCATGGTCATTGGTCACCCATAGGGTGGAAAGACTTGCCCTCCCACCCATGGAGAAATGATAAAATGTTATTTGTGTGTACCCACACTTACCCTAAGTTGTAAAATTAAAATAAACATAATGTTTAAAATAAATTAAGTGTATACAAAATATAGAAGTTATCTATGATATTAAACATAAAATTGGCGTATCTACCTCCATATTTAATAGATTTTAGAGTGCTATAAAATGTCAAATATTTAATAAATGACTGAGAAAATCCAAATATAAAACATTAATTTACTGAAGTACCTATAGGTATATGTTAAAAATTAAGGTTGATAATTCTTATTCTCGTAAGTACTTTATTTGATTATAGGTAGATTGAAAATTATATATTATAATATAAGCAAAAAATTTAACTATAATCTATTCTTTTGATATTTGGTTGTTATAATCTAATAAAAATATTGTATTGTTCAATGAGGTAGTTGATGTAAGTAGGTTACTATTAGATATTTGTTTAGAATTTTACAAGTACATAATTAATATTTTTAGCAGTTTAGATAAACATTTTGTTATTGTAGCTGTAGTGTGGTAGTAACAAATGAGTATGTAAGCATTTATTATTTTTGTCTAGTTCTACTTACTTAGTAATAATGCAAGATTCGTTTTTAAATTTTCAATTGAAGGAAAGGTGGGAAGATTTAAAGAAGAATATTTCAATAAACCCACAAGGTAACCGAGTGCGATTTGTTCCTATTATTCCTAACAATAATAATCAACGTATTAATGTATTGCCAACAACTTCATCCAAGAGCATGTTGTTTAAACCTTTTAAACCGAATCAAATAAACAATTGTCCCAGTAAAGAAAATGTGAACTCGACGCAACATAAAAATAATGACAAGGAATATCAAATTGTTGCACCAGTTACACATATGGATACTTCTGTTCATCCGTCTAGATTTAGTATGAATAACCAAAAGTTTGTTGGACTACAATTATCCCAGAAGCAGCAAGAAGTAAAAAAGCTGAATACATTAAATTCTTTTGTTGATATGAATGAATTAGAAAATAGCTTACCTAAATTTCCATTACGTACTATTTGGACTAATGACAACAATTCAAAAGATTTTGGATGTAGTTTAGCAACAAAACCCCACACATTCAAAAAACCATTTCCGTCAAATTTAAACTGTTTATCTAATACTAAACAGAGTACAAACTATATGCTAAATTCTAAGTATCAAAAACAATCTCAAGTAATACCAACCACAACAAACAAGGTAAACACTTCAAGGTACTTAAAATCGTCACATCCCTTATCTGCATATTCAGGCCAAAATGTACATCCCATAGTTGACAATTTGAATACATCATTTTTTTCCTTGGACAATGAAAAGCTATCTGCCGTCTCTGGTCAGAATGTTAATGCTTTAAACTCTTTAGGTTGTACTAACCAACCTTTTAGCATGGATGATATATGGAAAGATAATCAGTGTCAACCACCAAGAATGTGATAGATATATAGGTACTAAAATTACATTGACAGTGTCCCACATTCTTATTGACTAATCTTTTTCCTTCACTGAAATCGGTTTTAAATAATGTCAATACCATAGGAACATATAATTCTAAGATATGATTAAAAACAACAATTTTTTAAGCTTAGATGTATAACATAAATATTCCATTAGCATTTAGATAATAAAACATAATTTGTCTGTGATATCTTGAGATACATATTAATAACATTTTGTGAAATTATTTTATTTTATATACCATAGATTAATTTTAGAAAATTGGAATACAGTGCAAATATAAAAAATATAATTTTTAACAATCATTGAATACATTTTACAGAAATTCTTAACATATAAAATATTTGTAAAAACCATTTAACCTATAGAACATTCCAACAAATGATTCCACTTAGTAACCTTAAAACTTAAATGTTCCTTTAGGTTTTACATAACACATTCATTTTTATCTTTATTTAAATAATTAAAATGATAAATATATTCAAAAATCAGTCCTTAATTTTTAATTACGCTTATCAACATTATAACTAAGGAATTATAGATAATTTTTTTATATTTATATTGGTATGATAAATAAGTGAATTATTTGACCAATTAATATTTGTGTAAAATGAAAATTTGTATATTTATATTTTTTTTTTACTTTTGATTATTATAAATACCTTATGACGTTATGTGTAATAAAAATGTTTATTAAATACTTAATATTAAATTGATCATTTATTAAAATAATAAAATGTATTGTGTCTATTTAATTAGTAGAAAAATGTTGATGGAATTTTAATTAAATATTCATATTGAGGTATTGTTTTATTGAAACAAAAAATAACCAACAACCATAATATAGTGTGTAAGTACCTAGGTATCTATATTTTACATAATATTAAATTTATGTTTATTGAAGATACAAATACCAAACTACCTATATTGTTATATATTATTATACCTTTATATTAATTTTATAAAAAGTTAGTAAAAAAATAATGTATCACTTATAAATATAGTTAACATATTATATGACATAGCTTAAAGTGTAATGAATATATAAATATATGCTAATTAGATATAATAACGGGGTTATCACAATTTCTGGGAAGTAGATTGTATGTTTTCAGTTTATGCTTAATGGTCATGGTTGAACTAAACAATATATTTCAACCATGTGAATAGTCGAAAAATAGCTGGATTAACTTAGTAAAAAATTCAAATCATAGCCTGAGGGTACTAATGGGTACAATTTGATCTTTTAGTTTTTAATATATTACTTGCATTTTTTTGTGCTTTTTTTAATTAAAATTCTAAGGTTAACAATTTTAAGTTTAAAAAACCCTTGACTATTGTGAAACAAAACTTAATTTTTCACACATTAAGTTTTACTGTCAGGACTATAGATTAGGTTGGTTACTTAAATAAACTTCTCAATGAATACTGAAAGAAATGAATGTAAAACTTTGTTTACTTAGGTACCTATCTATGTATATTATAATATAAATTGATTTAAAATCAATTTTGTTGAATTTGTGATTTTCGTCAGTAGGTATCAGTGCATTGACTACCAGACCCCTAGGTGTATTTATCGTATATTATAATGTATATTACCTATCTGCGAACCGTATAGGTTACTAGATTTAATGTTACAATATTGTACTCATGGTATTATTCTTATCATTATTATTACTATGTATAAAAAAGTGCAATTTACGTGAGAAAATCCATGTGTATATGATATTAAAAGAATAATTGTGAATTATTTTGGTGACGTTCGATAGATAATAAAATAATAACCATGAAAAATAAAAATTTTCCAAGAGGCGATTGTAAATTATGTCCTGTGGCAGGGTGTACGATGTATAGATAGGTAGACGGGCACTCGCATACTTTTTGTGCGCGGTTTCATCCGTACCTGAACGTCAACACGAAGTCGGCGAAGAACGTGATGGACGTCAGCGTGGCCGTGACCGCCGAGGATATCATCAGATCCATTCTGTTCTTGGAAGGACGCACCTGGAGGGCGAACTGTAGAGCTCTCCAGTCGGAGAATATGATGCCGGCGGCTATGGCCAGCATCAAGCCGTACCAGCACGACACAATCAAGCACTAAAAAACGTAAAAAATAAAATGAAATTTACATTCTACGACAAACGGCGTAACGATAAATGTACCTAATGTTTTATCATCGTTCAATATATTATATAGTTAGATAGTGGGTTCGTTTACCACCGTTGATCGTTATTGTAATCATTACACATATTATAATGTGACTGGCATTGTAATATATTATTGTATACTATAGATTATAGAATATCATGTGTTGACTATAAGTGACAGTGGGATGGGGTAGTTGATCCCCCGAACGTGTTCATAATTTCCCTTAACGGCTTAAGCTTATTATAATATTCAATAGTCACGAATAATGTTTTCTTCGATCAATCAAAAAAATACCTAAGAACGAGGATGCTGTTAGGCTGTTTCTCAAATTTGGTTATTCTCAATATTCATCTTATAGGTACCTACTAACGTAACCAATGCCAAATTATTGTTCTGCAGAATCAATTTTATATGCTGTTTGCTTTAATATTATAGTAAATTCACTTATTGTTAAATTTTAAGGTAAAAATATCTAGAGCATCGCGTAAGGTTTTATTGATGTTTTAATTTTAAAGTGATTTATTGCTATGTAAATTTTGCAGTACTCATTTTAAAAAAATAATATCAATAAAAGTCTACGGGATGTCCTAGATTATTACCATTAAGTTTTATGATATAGCCGATATAGGTAAACTGACTAATATTAAATCTTACATCGTAAAATACATTCTTCTGAACTCAAGTTTACCATGATGTTGTATTTTAGTAAAGTGGAGACAACACATTCGAATACGACGTGTTCTCTTAATTTAAAATATATATTAAACAATTATAGGTACAGACTGTACAGTAAAATTAAAAATATATAATATATAAGATTATAATTATGCGGATATTTATTGCAAATAGTAATTTCAATTTATATTTATTATACTTCACTTTCAAATATATAAACTTATAGCAGTGAAATATTGGTTGTAGGCGAAATTTTGATTCACATTATAAAAAAAAAAAAATTTTAGTTGTGTTTATATAAATCCCATATCCAATAAGTGACGACAGGTCGTAAATGTGCGTAAACAAATTTATAATTGAATATTATTAAAAATTATATTTTAGATCTATTTATAATTATTATTTATTTAGAAATCAGAGTTCAATTTGTCGATTTGTATACATATATGCCACGCACGTATGCAAACAAAAAACGGCGGAGGTCGTACATATTTTACGTCAATCAATGTTACATATAATATTTCCGTTTTTGATGAATGTTCGGGAAGGGGGGTTGAATTCCCCAAACCCCTTCATTCTGTAGAGGTACATGCTTGACATAAGCAGTAATGTATGTATTTGTACGTTTAAAATATACCTTTTTGCAGGTAGATTTTAAAGTTTAATCGATAATATTCTTTCCAATGCCATTTATTTTACCATGTAATACAAAATAACAGTTATTCTCAAAAAATGTATTGAATGTTTACTAAGAGATTACACAGTTTTTGGCCATCAATTAATAATACCTCACAGAAATTTAACAACATAAATGTCATTATCTCACAAATTGTGTACAAAAATATATTTATCCTTTGTAAAGTTCTGATGATTTTCAACCCTTTTTATAAAAACTAAAATAATTATTTCAAGTAACAAAAGAACACACATCACTAATTGCTTAAATAAAAATGTTTATGAAAAGGTTTGAAAAATATCAGTAATTACTATTTTGTAAACAGCATGTGGGACAAATGACAATATGTATTCGGTAAATATTTTTGTGTAGGTGTGGGAAAAATTTATGATTAAAGACTAAGTATAATATTCTTGTAAAAAGGTGTTGTGAACATAAAATAAATAGGTAGGTATATAATAATATTTTTAAGTATTATTATAAATGTTTTTTGTCTAGGTACTTGTTTTTTCTTATAAAAATGTCCTTTTACTAGAAAAATATATACAGATTGTTGTATATTTTATTATGTACTCAGTGCCTAAGCCAAATTAAAATATCTCAAAAATCTGCCCATCTGTATACTCCTTATACGACCATCAATATATAATTGACGGAAACGGCGAACTTACCGGCTTTTTCGGTATCTTTTGCTGTAAGAAATGGCTGACCACTATGAGGAGGTCGACCAAGACTGCGCCGGACAGAGCCGAGTACACAAAACCCGCTCTACCAGTGCTGGTGTGCAGCCTCGACGAATACGGACTGATGATCAAACAGATGCTAGTCAAGCCCAATATCTGAAATAGCAAACGAACGAAATCGTGAATTATACGACCACTTGAAGTTATTACTATATAGATACTCGCGATAATCGACGAATATAACATATTTCAATCAGAGCGCATTATTGCTTTTCGCTGCGTTTATGTACACTTTAATGATTTCAAATACTCTGTAATAGAAAATATAAAGATTGTTCTCGAGGATAAGTATTTCAATACACATAATTATGTCAAACAAAAACGGCAAAACTTCGAAAAACGATTCTGGTGCAAGTGTATTGGCGTGTTTTCGATAAATAGAGGATCTCGCCTCGAGCCCGTCTTGATATATTTTAGAAAGCATTCGCAGCTTTACATTTATTTTGCTTTGTTTGTCCTCGAAAACTATATATTTACTGTACAAATCGAAAAATGACTTGTCCAAATTAAATTTTCCATTTTTGTTCGATTTCCAGGAATATATATATGTATATGAAAAGGTTTCGCATGACCTATTTTAAAGTATTTATTTTCGATTTAATCAACAGTGGGTACCACCTCTACTATATAGATAATCCGGTTGTATATATGCTTATGCTTTGTACATTGCAATTTCAGACGTTTTAATTCCTTCGTTCCGGATCGAAATTGTAAAAGTATCGCGTGCTTTTGATAGGTACACTATCGATATGTACCTACGTATATAATATAATATTATCTTTTGTATTAATGCTTCACACGATAGCCTCTTTGAAGCAAACGACTTGTATCTCTTCGTTGGAACTCAAAACTATCGTATGTATACAATGGCTAATACAGTCAGCACGTTGAAGTTATATTAAAATTGTATATATACTCACTATTTCCACGACTTTGATCAGGAACGGCGAGGCGGCCAGCAGGGACTCTTTGAGCGACTTCTCGTTGGCCATGTTCGCGTGCCGACTGCTGTAGATTGCCGACTGTTCCTGTTGCCGCGACAGACACGCCGCGTACTGCACCTCCACGGGGGCGCGAAACCGACTTAATTGGAACTAATGGAACGCGACCGCCACTGTTACGTTGAATCAAATTTACTTATATATATAAAAAAAAAACACACCGCTCCCTACCTCCGGACGTGCCTGTTTTCTTCGCCGTCGTCGCGTTTTATACTCTTGCTCGCGCCGTTTTGTTTTTTACGCCGTATTCCGTTTATATAAGATATAAACACATTATATACATATTCTGCTTATGTACAATGGCTAATGGCTATATACTATATGCGGATAAGCCTTCGGCCGTGCATTTCGATTGATAAATAAACTGATTGTGCTATAGGTACGGTAATATATACTATAATATCGCCGTAGTCCGACACCGTCGTGCCCCGCTCCCGTTTCGGTCCGTCTCGGGCCCGTCTGGGTGTGAACGTCGCCAGCCGAATGCTTTTCATATACCTATCTATATATCATCCGGTCGAATTTTCCCCGAGACGAATCGATCGGACGCGCTAACAGCACATAATATTGTAAATCTAGGTCTGCGTGTACGCGTCGTGCACATATTTCCCGCCGCGAGATGTTTTCCGACGACAAAACGTTGCCAGAAAACCAGAAAGCAGCAAAAACCCATTAAAACGTTATATTATTTTATTATTTAGTTAGCAAACAAAAAATATATAAGTACAACTGCGCCACCGCCTTTACGCAACCCGCTAATTATTATTATCACTAATCGAAGCGGCAGCCGCGTGAAACCGCCGCCGCCGATCTAGCGCGGAATTGCGAAAAACTTCAAACGATTTGTCTTGTATTCGCTGAAGTTTTTTTTTAAAAGCTGTTTTTGTTTTTCACTCCTGTTGAAATATTGTTTACCTGCTCTGGCAAAAAAAAATATAATAGAAATAGTGGCATTTTACCTATTTTACAGAGTCGTATATATTTAGTGTCCAATTCACATAAGAAATTCAGTCCTTCTTTTAGAAGCAGGTCGGGTGTCCATTGCTAAATAAATAAAAATTATAAATCTATATAAGTATAACACCACCCTTATAATATTTTATACAAATTATGTATACTAATATGGTATCATCATTTATACCTTCACGCCTCTTGCAGTTCATTCCACCTACGAATCCAAAATAAAATACATACAAAAAAATATTTACTCTATATTATTATTTATTGTAGGTGTAGTTAGTTAAACACACAAGAAAGGGCTGTTATATGTACTACCCTCGAGGTTCCCCATTGCGGAGAGTGAGGTAATTGCCGATCATGCCCACCTTATAAAATAAATACGGTATTGCTGTATTTAGTATCTATATTATATATTATTCTATGTTGCTTACGCGGGGGAGGGGGGTTCTCTTATTTGTCTCGTAGTCAATAAGTTTTTGTTTTTTTAATAATCGCTATACCTATTATTAAAGAGATGCCTGAGAAGCCACTATATTATCATATTAAAGCTGTTTGACCTCTCTATAATCATAAAAGTAGGTAAAGATCTATTATTAACTCAAATGGTTCATATAGTTTTTAAAGTTTAGGTAAGCAGGATGTGGATAAATAATATATACTTTATTATAGTTATACTGCATCAATTATGGCTAGGCAACCACGTATTAATTATATCACTATATTGTTATTTATTAATTAAATTTCATTATACCTATCCAAAAAAACTAATATAAAGTGGATTATGTGTCTATATAGTATTATACGTAGGTAACTTGATAACCTACCCACATATTTTATTGATTTTATTTATTTCATTTAATAAAACGTCAAAAAAAAAACCCCTAACGCCAATATTATATTATAATACTACGATTATATAGGTACGTATTTAATATTTATAATACATTATAAGTAGGATTTAAGTAAGTAGTTATGGATATATACGCACACTACGACGTCGGATTTTCGTTTAGCCCCTTCCATATGCTGCTTTAGTGTGTAATTTTATTTATTCTGATTTTCTAATAGTTTTCCCCGATTATTAATCGTTTTTTTTTCAATTATTATTTTTTCACTAGTTTAATGATCGCGCGAGAATTTCATCGTTTTTTTCCAATTGAAACGTTCCGTTGGTTAATCGCTTTTCTTATAAGTATATATTACTTGTTTGTGTGTCATTCGACTGTATATATATATATATATTGATAATCATAATCTTTTTTTGCTGTATATATATACATTTTTTTACCTGTGTAAAAAAAAAAAAAATGTAAACAACTAATCTAGACTCCAGGCTCTATAGAAGAGTTATCTATCTATCCTATAGTATTGTTTAATTTATACAACTCTTCGTTATCGTTTGGATTTCTCGTACCTATATGGCTATATGTATTGTGTCACTGTAAAATATATATGATATTATATACTCGTAAGGAATAGCAATTGTTTATTAAAATATGATGTGTATAGATATCGTATGTATTATGTATGGAGAATGTATACCTACTTAATTCGTCAAAGAACTTCAATACCGTTTGCCATTATATCTTAATATTTTTATACATTCGTGAAATATGTAATGTACCTACAAACAAACAAAATTATGTTATATTATGATTGTTTTGAATCATCAGTTGTTACAACCTAAGACCTAACTCGAATGAATCAAAATATAACATAATATAGTGTTTTGTACAACATAATATGATTTATTGAATGCCTCCTCGATTTTATACTTGGCGGCGTGCGTGATATTATGTTGTAAAGATTTACAAGTACAATATTATTATATGATTCATTTTAGTCAGTATAATCGGTAGGACGATTACGTCTTACAGTATACAATATAGTCACACCGGCGACATCGTATATAATATATATTATATATAAGTAGGTACTGTATTAGGTAATCATTAGTCAATATATTATTATCTTTCATGTACTTCAAAACATCTTTTATACCTAATAATAATGGTATAAGTTTACTATAATATTCACGTGAGTTATTCTGTATTTGTGTATTTGTATTACTCATATCAACACACAATATGTAATATAAACAGCATAAATGGGATCGTGTTCATCAGATAGTATATATTATATGAGTAATTACCTATAATATTGTACTAAATAGAACTACCTATATTGTAATATTTTAACTCGCGCGTGATTATTTTACAATCGTTTTATTTATTACTTGCACACTAATAAAAGCGGGTAATTGTCAGTTGTGCTGTTACTTAAGTTTTGATGATTTATTATTTCTGGAAATTTGTGTTAACAATATTTGAATTTTTACTTTTTCTAATTATTTTAAATAATATGTTTATTATTTATTTATTAAATAAATAAATAATAAATAAATAAAAATTAAAAAATAAAATAAAAAAATAAAAAAAAATAATAAATAATTTTTTTTTATTTATTTATTTATTTATTTATTTACATTATACATATATGATAGAAATATAATATCACTTAGACATTTTTATTTTTATTGGTATGTAAAAATATGATGCCTCTTTAATATTATAGATCATGTTGAATCCAGCGTCTGATTACCAGGATTGGGACGCTTGAATTAGAAAAGTTCTTACTAGTGCCTGTATTGTTTATAGGCCTATTTAACTTTTTACCCTAACTTATTTATTGACCACATTTCTTTTTAACATTATCACCATTCATTATTTACGTACGTTTGTAAATAATTAATACTTTTCAATATTATTAATGAAAAATATAAATATAATTATTTGCTTATAAAACTATTGATTTCTATACAACTGTCTAAATACAATGTAATAAAACAATATTTTGTTTTACGTGTTACGATTGTTTTATAAAATGTTACAGCAGTGTTGGTGCAATTTCCTCTGGTACTCCTTCCGGATCCGCAGTCCTTGGTGTATGCTTATGTATAATATTGTTTATTGGTACTCTGTGGAGCGTTCATTTCAAATGATTTCCAGCTTTTTTAATCTAAAATTCACTCAAAAATTTATTTCGATCGACATAATACTTTCTACTTTATAATTATTGCGTTTTTGAAGGCAATATTCAAACAGTTTGTTAATATTATTTAAGACTATTTATTATTAATACCATCGTATATTAATATTACCTACTGTTAATACTATGATCGTCCGCAGGCTCCTCGAAAAAAAACCAAGAAATATTGAAAAACTCCAACGGAAAACAAATATAATGCACTACAGATTAATTACCTTTTTTAGTGCAGACTGAACATAGTACTTTAGTAAAAGTTTTCTTATACGGTGATTAATACGTACGTTGTATTGTAGTATTTCAAAATTGATTTTCCTTGGTTAGAAATTTAGAACCATCAGTTGAAGTGTATATCTAGTATGAATAATCGATAATATGTATATTATAGAATCTTTATGCGCGTTAAAAAATATTCAAATTAATCCTCTATACAAATACGAATGATCGCTGGTGTAATATATTTGTAATTATATATGGTATTTAAATACGTATAATTATAATATAACTAACTTTTAACATAACATAATATATAAACATATACTATAACTATAAAACTATTTATATTTACAAAACACTATTATTGCTTATCCGTGTATGAAATGTCGTTAGGTGAAACATTTTAAGTAATCAGTTATATGAACAAAAAAAAAAAGTTAATTATTAATTATTTAATATTACTTCACACGGCGCATATATTGTTAATGTTTGAACGATTTTAAAACTCTCTATGATTAATTACACACACTCGTGTACCTATACATTTTATGGTATCCTTCCAAATATTATACAACATATTTATACCGACAAATTTCCAGAATACACACATACACACATGATATGTGTGTGTTTTACTGTTTTATTAATTGTACCACTCGAAAAACAAAATCGTCAAACTTATGTATAAAGTAGCTATATTTTAATTAACTTAAATTTGTCGCAGTCGCTCTTAATCAAACTCCATTTCTCTCGCAAAATGTATAAACGACAGTACTGTGTCTACCAAGTAAACGGCGCCGGAAAGAACGCACAGCACACCCACCGTGATACCAATGGCACGTTCGGAAGTCACGCTGATGTATTTATTTTCGTTCTGATAACCAATCCAATAGTGGAGTGCTATACCTCCGACGGCGATAAACATGAACATGCCAACGAAATTCATTATGATATCCTAGAAAAGAAGTAAAAAAAAAAAAATGTGACATAGTATAACTACTAATCAGAGCGTTAAATCGGAAATCCCTTTGATTGGAAAAAAAGACAGAAAAATAAACAAAGCTCAGCTTAAAATTCTTTATTACTACCCATACTATATATAGTATATAATATGTATATATATCCCTCTATTTTTTATTTCTCTGTCTATTATATTTTATTTTAAATATAATTTTTAAGTAAGTACTTAGTAGTATTTTATTACAATTTATGAAAACGTGAAATTAAAACAAGCTTCTTTTTAGAATATAATAAGTTGCCCACCTCTGTAAAAGCTCATCTTTATTTTTTGAGCCAAAATGAGAGAATAATTAATTACGACTTCTATCTAGTTACAAGAAAATTGTCGTTTTTTTTCTATAAACGTGAAATGTATAATATACTTATATTTATATAAGTATAATATAATATATTAATATATAGCTAGTATTAATTAGTTGCTTATACAAAATGTATCCGTGTTAAATTTGGTTGCCTAATGCTAACATTTAGCTTAACGCGTGTGGATAAAAAATATTTTTGGTTTTCTGAGCTTCACATAGTTGTTTCACCCACTGGTCCTCGTGCTAACTATTTTTCTTTTTTTATTGAACGACCCAAATTTGATTTTCTTTTCGTTCTGAACCAAAAACCAACAACTCATAAAATGTTAATAGTGTAAACAAAAAACTACGAAAAAGTTTTTGTTACACTACAAAAGTATTGTTACACTAAATTTTTCATCAACTTATAGTATCAGATATAGGCTGAAATCTACTCCGCGTTGTACTTTTTCATTTAAAAAGAAAATCAAGATAATTGAATGGGTAGTTTTAGAGAACACGCATAACAAAGATTTCCATTTTCAATTTATATATATAGTATATACTTATATATATTGTGCACTTACCACTAGCGTTTTCTTCTGGTGATTTGACCCGAACCCGTACGATATCAATATCACGACGGTGTATATGAAAAAACCAACGAAAATTCCAGAAGCGACGATTTCCGCATCCGGATTTTTCTCTTCGTTCAAGTTCCACGTGCCGCCGACTCCCAAAAACCCTCCTCGATATCCGGTCCGGTACAGAACCAAAATGATTATATTCAACACCTATATATTTATATTTACATATTTTATATACTCAATATGACAATAAATCCTCTATTCAAAACGAGGATTTTATGCTTAGCGATGGACAAAGTAGTGTAATATCAATATATGTAATTCCATTTTTTTAAATGGTAATACTGCTGAATAAATTATTTTTTTTCAAATTGAATGTATTCATGAGCCACAATGGTGTAATACAACTTTTCTGCGTGTAATATAAAAT
>VUJU01002184.1:0-10304 GCA_009835225.1 Aphis craccivora | reverse complement strand
GGGCTGCCGCATGCAGTGTTTTTTAATGGATGGAGGGAAGGGCAGCTGAATAGTGACCGATGGGTGATAATTTATAGTATTTACTGCTACGACAGGTATAACTACAAATATATGTAACAGTAAAAGCTTTTATCGTGGTACGGGTGGGATGGTGGAATATACCTATATTTTAATAGACTAAAAAATTTCAAATTCGCAACGTTATTGCATAATATTATATTAAAACAAACGAATTAATTCATTTTACCGAATGTCCGTGTATTTCTGCAGTAAATCACTTACCAATTTTACGACTTTAATGACCACCGTGCCCACACTTGCTATGTTGACCATCGCGAATTCGGTTCAATGCCTATATCAAACAATAATATAATATAATCGTTGACCGGTTCGTATTAGTTGTGTGAAAATTCGCGCACGCATACACGATAGGTAAATTGCCACTGATGGCAGTTCACTATGCCACTGCTGCAGTCGGTCGATAGATGTGTTTGAACGTGGCGGACGAGAGCTTTACGCCTCTCCACGTTAGAGCGTTATCTTTATGACGGTGTGTTTGACGACTTATAACCCATACCTACCTATCGTCGGTGGCTTCGCGTGTGTGCACATACAACATATTATGTAGGATGGGCATCTATACAGTAATATTATAATAACTGTATTGTACGTATTTATACAGACACTCCAAATTTTCTCTGCTATATATTTATATATATATATGATGGTATAAGACGTATTATCGGTATTAGCACTTGATCGTGTGAGTGTGTAAAAACGATGAAATACTAGATTAAAATATTTGTGTAGGCAAGAAAAAGCATAAAAATATTTAGGTACCTACCTATATGATGTGTAATATGATATGATTGTGTGTAGGTATGTATTATACATGTATAGGTTTTTACGTTTGTGTAACGTTATGTATGAAATACGCTCGCAGTGAGTAATAATATGACAAGGCGCGCGGTTTTAAATCACATTTATTTTATAAAAACGAGTGCGTAATAGGTATATATAATATGCTGGAATTTAATCGCCACTGCACCCATTAAAGTTTTGTTGGTAACAATTATTAAGGATTTTATCTCGTCTTTTAGTAATATTATTGAAGTATAAAAGCATAAAGTACCTATAGGTATAAACATAGAATAATATGTACATGATTTTTGTATAGATGGGGGGGAGGGATCAATGTTGATGGAAAAAACGTGTGCAGTATGTTTCTTTGACGAGGAAATGTCCAATCGGAAAGAAAATTATGGCTTTTATCAATTGTAATGTGGTCAAGGGAATATTATTGTGATATTTTAGTTATTCGGGGAAGGAATTCTATTCCTCGATTAAAAATATTTTTCGTAGCTAGAGGTTTGATTACTTGTGGCAAGAGGTTTTTTTTATCAATAAAAAGACACGTTTTGGTTTATAATTATTAATTATTAATTTATTTTAAATAATACTTTACTGTGTGGGTTTGTCGGAAGGTGACTGTTTCGCTCAAGTTGATGGTAACTGTTGAAACGACCGGCGTGTGTCATTTTAATAATAAATAATAATTTGAACAAAGTAGAAAAGTGTCGAGTGTGTATATTTTTGCGATGGTCAATTTTTTACAATATAATATATATACATTAATGTTTAATATTTACGTACATATTATAATATCATATTATACAATATTAATGTCGGTTGTTACATTATATTATGGTTTACAATCTAAATTTTTAAAACTATCGATAACTCTTTTATATAGGATTAAAAATATGTAGGAAACACCGTATGTGGGTACTTCCCTCCACATTTCATTGATGTATGGCCCTAATTATATACATTGCATTAATATTGTATGCGTATATATACGTATTGTATGCCTAAATATATAACCCACCGAGTGACGACTGACGAGGATATATGATATTCAGGTCTCGGGTGGCATAAAATCGTTGGTGGCGTAGGTATATAATAATATGTAACGCGTGCGAACGATCATACATGGTGCGTACAATACACGCGGCTACTGTACGCATGCGCTTCGGTGGCGTATTTTAGGTTCAATTAATACGCCATGTGACAAATTATATTGTGTTATAGTTATGTACATCCCACCTCGCTATTCTCCTCTCAGCTCCTTAAAAATGCAATTGGTTCATAGTGAAAATAATAGCATAGCTCATGTTTTAGGCGTACTTCCTAACCCTGCGCATTACCTTACCATATCGGTTATACTCGGGGATGTCCCGGATGTATGCTAATGAGCTAATGTATGATTATGGTTTATATGCTTATACGTCACTCCTCGGATTCAAACATTTGTGCCTACGTAAAAACAACTGCAGAAATTATGTGTGCTATATATTTTTATTATTATCTAATAGTTTATGTTGTCTTACGTTTACGTATGATCTACCTATTTTGATATGTATTTTTTTAACAATGTGTATTTTTGTTTTTTCCACATTTTCTCTTGTAGTTGTATATCTTGGAAAAAAATTACTGAATTATAATTGGAAAAACTTGATAGCATACAGTATTTACATTTTTTAAAACATAATTACGCTTATTATAATAGTCGATTGTCAAATAACGAAAGAAGTAAACGTTGCCAAATTAATAATTATACAGTTTTCAAAATAATACGATCGAATTAAATGGTTTTTGTTAATTAAAAAAATAATAATAATAATAATAATAACAATATTGTAAAAAGGTGAATATTTTTACTCAATTATTAGTCTTATATTACTACAACTAACTAAATAACATAAATCTTAAGTAAACACTAAACATTTTCATTGAATTATTGAAGTTCATTAAATAGGTACACCAAAATATTTTTGTGTAATTTTGTCATTGTTCCAATTTATATCTCTTTTTAAAATAACATCAATATTATAAGTAGATACCTACCTAGTTATGATGGATAAGCCATGAGCACTAAATAAAATTGACTGTTTTTGGCAACTTGTTGGACTGCAGTTAAGTGCTCAACGGATTTATTCTATTTTATTAGTCAGGTAAAAGTATGGCAATAAAAGTCATTATTAATAAGTATTGAGTTATTTTTTAAAGTTTTACTATCTATGCGTACCTATATCTATTTTAAAAGTTATTACAATATCATATCAATGCAGCACAAGGCCGGATTAGGGTTTTTGCCGCCCATAGGCTAAAAAAAATTTTACACCTAATTTACATAGGTTAAATTTTCTATTTCGTTTCAACCTTTAAAATTTGCCGCCCTAGGCTTTAGCCTATACAGCCTACGCAGTAATACGGCCCTGATGCAGCATATAATTCATATTTATATGCATTTAATATTTATTTTATGGGGATGGTAGGAGGCGTTTGCGTAGTATAGGTACTGCTTTTAATTATATTACCTATTACATGTGGATAGACTTAATTTATTTTTGATTGTATAGATGTATTTATAATATATATATATATAATTACGTACCAGCTACATCCATCAGTGACCATATAACGATATTATTTTATACTTACGTGCGAAATATCGTAATTTTTTACTAAAACGTTGATGACTTTTATACGATTTCAGGAATTGGGACTGGACATTACGAACAAACAGTTGGAGGAGCTGCGTAACAACATTAACAATGTGGACTTTGCGGCGGCCGCCGAAGAAGAAAAACTCACCCGGCACGACATCATGGCTCACGTGCATACGTATGCCGCGTGTTGTCCGACTGCCGGACCCATCATTCACTTGGGCGCTACTTCATGCGACATCGGAGACAACGCCGTAAGTTTCCTGAGCGAGTGACCACAGTGTCCATCTCGTGTGGGTGTATAGTCCGCTCTTCATTGTGAATTTGTGATTTTACTCCAAAATAATGAAATTATGTAATTTTCACCACATTCGGTCTCGCATTACCGTCGCGGTGTACGTACCTGCCTATTAAATTTATTGATTTTTAACAAAAATAATATACCTACAATATTATTCATTATTGTAATATTAAATACTGTTTATATGTTTTTCGTGGATTATTGTCATTGAGGAACTTTAATGTCTATGCCGTCGTACGTAAAACTGTGTGAGTTATTACCTTCCTCCCGGCACCACCCCTGAAATAAACACCGAATTAGGTAATCGCTCAGTATAATATGATGTGATTAAGTGAAATATTTTGTGTTAGTTATTTCTCTGTTATTAATTTAACAGTTACACGCTGTACTTAAATATTATATAATTTATAGAATCTAAAAGTATATTTTATTATTATTCATAGGACTTAATAGTTTTGAGAGACGCTTTCGACATACTATTACCGAAACTGGCGGGTTGCATGAAAACGTTGGGCGAATTTGCAGATAAACACAAGGAATTAGCCACGTTGGGTTTCACACACTTTCAGTAAGTATATTGTATATATATGCCTAAATAATAGACAATCTTGGGCGCTTCACATTTAATTTTAAAGTAAAATAATTCTACACTTCTATTTTTAGACCTGCTCAACTAACCACGGTTGGCAAACGCGCATGTCTCTGGCTACAAGATTTGGTTTTATGCGAAAAAAACTTAAGCCGTGTTCGTACTGAACTCAAGTTTCGTGGTATCAAAGGAACCACCGGCACCCAAGCGTCATTCTTACAACTTTTCAACGGTAATTTAATCATTCTCTACCTACATGGCTACAAATGACATACCACCCCACTTATTAATGCTATGAAACGGGAAGTAATTGAAATTTGTATCATTTTGAATACATAACGTTGTAATATGATCAAAATTAATTTGAAACAATTATTAAGTAATAGTAAAAAAATGTAAACCAAATTCCTTCGTCTATCTATCCTGCACTGTATTATTATCAATTGCATTGAATGTCTGTATACATATTATATTTCAATGTTTTACAGGTGATTATGAAAAAGTCAGAGAATTGGATAACAGGGTAACAAAGCTTGCTGGATTCTCATCTTCATACTCTGTCACAGGTCAGACATATCCTCGAATTGTTGATGCAGAAATTGTTGCATCCTTAAGTATTCTTGGGGCTGCTGTTCATAAGGTATATTAATTTAATACTATAATGCAATCCTATAGTATTTTATTTTGATAAAAATATATAATATTAGAATTCATAATGCATTGTATATTTAAAGATGTGTACAGACCTTAGGCTATTGGCTGGCATGAATGAAATTGGAGAACCTTTTGAACCCACTCAAATAGGCTCAAGTGCAATGGCTTATAAACAAAATCCAATGAGAAGTGAAAGAGTTTGTTCTATTGCTCGATATCTAATGAATCTGGTTAACAACCCTATATCCACTGCTTCTGTACAATGGTTAGAACGAACATTGGATGATAGTGCAAATAGGTCTGTATAATTATTGTATCGCAATTATTTTTGAGAGACATTTGTTCACAATATATTTGTCTTTTTAGGCGATTGTGTTTATCAGAAGCATTTTTGGCTGCAGACAGTGTATTGTTGACAGTTCAGAATATCCTCGAAGGGTTATCTGTATTTCCTAAAGTTATATCAAGAAATATTGAGAAAGTTTTACCCTTTATGGCAACAGAAAATGTAATTATTGCGATGGTCAGAGCTGGAGGAGATAGACAAGTAAACATCAGATACTGTATTAACATTAATATTTTTGGTTAAGGTACAAAATTTAATCCCATCATTCACTAACGAACTGTTGAATTCATTTTATGTAGTAGCTATTAAATTATAGTTATCATACCATAGGAATTGATTAAATATATAAATACTAAAACTGATAGATAAAATGTTTTAAAATTAGTATGATATAACATTTAATAATATTGCATTATTAATTGCATTAATAAACATTAACAATCATTAAATCACACATATTTTATTATTTTATAAATTATTACTGAATAGACAACCTATGTCAGTTTTTTATGCATTTTATTGTAATAAATTACATACTAACATATAGTATAATGCAAACTGTTTTCTAAATCTTTTTAATTTAATTAATATTATTCACTTGGGAGAAATTGTGGTTTAATTTACATTAATACAAAGAGACAAGAAGGGAGGACTGACTCTTCTACCTCTCTTTCAAGCATAAATACACCACTGTTAATTATTCTTATTTAATTAATAAATAATTAAATATTCATTTAAACAAAAATGTGTTAATATTAAAATACTTTAATCTCAGTAGGTTTAATATCTTTTAAGTCTCTTATTATATAAAAGTCATATGTTTGACAAAAAAAATATATTTGGATAGTATTACATTTAAATATTTTGTGTTACTATGTTTAGTTAGATTTCTGTAAAGTTAGTGTATTATATATATAATCTATATTATGTGATCAAAATAGTAAGTTGTACTATTTTTGTACATTTTATTGTAGTGATTGCAATCCATAAGACAGATATCACAAGACAGTCTCTTAGCGAATAAACTGTAGTTAAACTCAACTACTCTGAAACTATTTATTTCTAATATTACCTATATTATGTTGCTATTTTCATCATTATAAATTAATAAGTGTCCATAAATCATTAATTGACTGATTAAATATCAAAGATACACCTTATGGTCCAAAAAAATTTTAAGCAGAGACAACAAAATTATAGGTACCTATGTTTATATAACAAATATTAGGAGGATGAAGCAAAAGGAATTCATAATTATAAATTAAATGTGAAGTATGATTTTGCTTACATTAAAACAAATTTTCCATGTATTGTTGAAAGCAACAAAAAATTTATAAATTATAATTTGTCACTTTGGGACTCTTAAAACATTTTAAATCAGTAGAAAATTCTGCCAATAAACTTCTTACTAGCGTAAATAATGCAATAATTAAAACAAAATTTAAAAATGGTTTCCAATAAATATTATAAAGAACTAATGGTTTTAAAAGAAATTTTGAAAATACTTCTAGATAATAGTGTTAATTTAAACGATTAATTGTCTGTTCCAAATTATTCACCAGGTATAATATCAAATTTAAAATATACATCAATAACCAGTATTGACATTGAACATAATTTTTTATCGTTCAAGTACATTTTTATAGATCATTGTCATAATTTTATAGAAATAAACATGGAATTTACTATAATAACTTATTGTTTTTTTTTTCAATTAACATACCTATTACTGGCTACTACATTAAATTTTTCATAATTTTCTTCTATTATGTACTCTATTTAGTTTTACTTAAATATTGTTTTCACATAGTTAATAATATATTAATAATAATTAGAAATTACAATTTAACAATTATCACAGCAAAATTAAAATTAAATTTGATAAAAATTGAAATTGTATTATGCATGTTTTGACTTTTTTTTAATGCATGTTTGCTTGTGCTTTATACAAATTTAAATAGATATTAATCTTAATTTTACTAATAACTAATAATAAGATGTAATAATTTATTCATAGAACATAGTTATTTTCAAAATTGTTGATACTAACTTCTATTTTATAAATATTGTACATAAATAAATTCAAATTTTAGGTTTGTCATGAAAAAATAAGAGTCTTATCACTAGAAGCAGCCAGTACAGTTCGTCTTGAAGGTAAAGACAATGATCTTATGAATAGAATTATACATGATCCATATTTTGAACCAATAATAAATGAGCTACCAGATATTTTAAATCCCCTTACTTTCATTGGATGTGCACCCGATCAAGTAAATATTTAATTAATGCATTTTATGTTTATTTAAATATTAATAACATGGTTAATTATAAATAGGTAACACATTTTTTAAAAGAAGAAGTACAGCCTGTAATCAACAAATACATTTTCAAAATCAAAACTACAGCAACAAAACTGGATATTTAATTCACAACACTTTTTTAATACTTACTTAAATTCGCCATAATTTCAAATTTCAAAGTTTTACTCTATTTAAATTAGTAAATTAAATATATAAATATATAATACAGTAAGATACTAAAATATGTTTCTATTTAAATCTTATACTTATAATCTATCCAACCATAAAACATGAGATTCTGCTCATCCTTATTTGACACCTTCCATAGAGACTAATTACATTTAGGAAGAGTGTCTCGAGGTGATATGCAGATATTTCAATTTTTATCAAGTCACAGTATATTCTCACAGTGTTAGACAGAGTATAGAAGTTAAAAAAAAAAAAAAAAATATGATTTTTTTAAACCAAATAACTATTAAATTGTATAATATAATTGAGTTCAAAACATAATTAAATTTGTTTTTATTTCATTACTCATTCCATTATTTACCTATTGTACCTTACTTTTAATATTTTTAAAATAAAATAGAAAAGTACACAAATTATTAAAAATTGAATAAGTATGTGATAATTGGTTTTGTGATAAAATCCTAATAATTTTAAACTAAAATTTAAAATTATAAAATTAAGTGTATACAGTTTTCTTGAAGAAACTCTAAGTAACCAAATCTAAATTAATTTCCATTCTATATTTTTCTTATATAGTAAGGTCTGATCATTATTGAGGTGTAAATTAATACGTCATAATGGTAGTTTTTAATAACTTAAAAAATTTAAGAAAAAAAAAAGGCACAGTTATTTACTCCAAAAATAACTTACTATGTAATAGTTAATAACTAATAAACAAATACGTGGTTGTTACTTAAATTAAAGCCAATATAACAAAATATCTTGATGACAACCTATGTCGTTATTGATTAACCCTCTTAAAATTAATTTTTAATTTTGTAATTAATGTTTTTTGTTCCAATAACATTAATATATTGACATTTATTTAAAAATACTTGATAAGTTTATAAACGCTTTACAGTAATAGTTTATAAAACAATGTACTATGTACATAATATAAACTAATGTATTCTTATAATTGCTATTATTGAAATGCTTTAAAATTATTTTTGTATAGGTATTTTAAACTTTTGAATAATTTCTATAGATTATGCTTAATACGAGGGATACCTCCTAGCTCCTACATAATATTTATGATAATAAATAATAAAATATTCAATCAAATATCCTATAATTTTGTATCTATGTGCAACATACTACCATATTATTATATTTACCAAATACTTACAACTTTTGGTAATTTTCTCGTAGGTGCTACTTAAGATATAATTCTTTTAATACATTGTTTAATAATTATGATCATAGGAGAGGATTAAATCGACTAAAACATTTATTAGGAACTTAATAATAGAAATATACAATGAGTTACAATATAATAGTACCCAATAATTTAAATCTTATCAACCAATTTACCCATACTTATTAGTTATTACCTACTTGCGAGTTGCTACTATCAAATGCAAATTCATTCCTTATTTTTTTTAATTAGTTTGTCAGCCTTCCCTTATCAAACTTTGATCAATCGATTTCAAAACACCACAAAATACAATTTCCTGTGCATAATTATGTAAAAATATTAATGTTTAATTTATAATTATTATTATCTTTTATCATAGGCACAGTGCCACAGTCACAGTAATGCATAGGTTAGGACTACAATGTAACTACAACCATTGATAAAATATTTTTAATCAATGCGCTACAACTAAGAAAAAATAATTAGATCTTAGTTTGTATTAAAGACGAACTAAATAATAATAAAACGTAAAAATATAAGAATGGATTTGTATTTGGTAGTAGCCTATGCCCTATATAGCCAATAAGCAATAGGTATGAGGTTCAAGTCGATCAGATAAACTAGGAGGGATTATAATTTTTTACTAAATGTATTCACGATGTTAAAAAGAAATCTCAGCTTCTACATCGAGATGAAATGAAATAAATTTTTTTAACCTGCGGTTTAATAACTTTTTGAAATGTAATATTGTAAAAAAATCGGGATATATTATTGACGTCCTGTTTTATTAAAAAGTGGGATTCCGGACCTCCCCCCCTCAAAAAAAAAAAATGAATTAATAATTATAAATACCATTACTGGTAATACTCCAAAAAGATTAAAAAGGTGGTAGTGCCGGGACCTTTTCAATTAAAAATTAAATCATAAAAAAAAACTGTACCTATGTACATTATAATATAATTGTAAATAATTAGCTAACTGTCAAAGACCAAAGTACCTTCACTGGAAGGTTTCTTTATTCTTTTTCTGTCATTCTACTTTCTACTCATTCTAGCAAAAAATCTTATATCACTTACACTTATTGTCGGAACCTAACAGAAAGTGGAAATGAATATTTAAAGTTAAAAAAAAATTTATAATTAGATTAGGTAAGTTTATGTTTAATAATGTTAGATGCTACAAATATTTTGTTCCAAGTGGTTGTAAAAAAATCAAGACACTGGACAAAAATTAAAAAAA
>VUJU01002183.1:14041-41180 GCA_009835225.1 Aphis craccivora | reverse complement strand
TAACACGTACGATTTTTAGTAGCCAAAATTCAATAGTGTAATAAGTTATAGCATTGATAACCATTACAAAGTATTAACGCCTTTTTTCTAAGCCCTCGCGACTATAATTTAAGCATTTTAAGCATAGGTATACAAATTACTTGGTCACCTCCTTCGTCCCGAATGGCAAAAGTAAAATATATTATCTTTTGTATTTTTATTTAAGTTACAACAGTAATAAACAAAGATTTGAAAACTTACACTTTATGACAATAGCAGTCACAATCACATTTTAATAGACTGCCGCTTACATTAAGTAGTAAGAATTTAAAAAAAAAAATAAAAACATTCACCCAAACCTTTATGCAACCTCATCTTCGGATACCTTGGACGATCGTATTATTTTGCTTGGAGTATCAGACTAGATAAATAAATTTAATAATTACAATTAAGCAATTTACTCCATTGTACATATAATTTATTTATTAGGTAGTATATCAGATAAATAATTAATATTTAACAGATGCGACTTTCAATAAATAAAAATTTTTTTTATATTTTTATTTATGTAAATGATAGGAGCTTAGAAAGTAATTTTTGATATTCAGAAACTAATTGGATGAATATAGGTTTATTTTAAATTACAATATTTTAATAAAAAAAACATATAGGTAGATATTATAGTTTAGACCACAGAGCCATGACTTATCTGATCAAAGCTGTAACTGTACCTAAAGATATACTGTAGTGGTTTTTTAACGTTAATAGCTGAGATATACGAACTTATCTGACATATTTTGTTCTAAATAACAATATTTTATGTGTTAGAAAATTACATTTCACACGCTCTTTACGACTATACTTATGGTAACATTTTATATCGTCTGCTAAATATCGATATTATTTATGTACAATATAATATAATTGTGTTTAAACGAAATTTGGAATTGAATTTTTTGTTTTTATCGTATTATTTACATGAACGATTTTTTGAGTAGAAGAGGCGACTCTAAGAATTTCGCTAGAAAAAAAAATCCACTAATACAATAAATTATATGTGTTTTTTTTTTATTTTATTTTTTTTCAATGTCTAATTTTTTTGCTATTGTAAGGATTAAGTTAGAATATTAATATACGTGGTTATTTGATATTTATAACTATTTTATAAACGTGAAGAAAATATATTTATTATTCTTTATTTATATCTATGTGTGTATATATATTGTCTTACACATTTCATTATATTGTATCAATAATTTATTAATGAACTAATAAAATAAATAATATATGTATAATACTTATGTAGCTATACTGTTGCAATTTAAAAGTATAATAATACTATTTATTGGTTAATATTTTAAGTTTAATTTAAATATCCTACATATATAAAATTAAAATTATTATATTTTAACCATAATATATTGATTTAAAAATGTTTTATATATCAACAAATTATATAGCTGTGTACCTAGGCAATAATAAGCTATATATAATCTAGTAAATATTATTATTAATCGAGTAGTTAAAATATTATTTTACAACAATACACTTATAATCTAAGGATACAATATTATGGTCGTCATTTTGGTCGCTTATTTTTACTCCACTACCTATAAATATAAATACGATTATTATCAGCTATTATTCAAGTTATTATACAGTATTTAAAATCATTATAAGAAGATTAGTTAAAATATTAGGTTATTTTTTTCAAATTTAAACATTGCTTTATAAGTTATTATGATTTAGATGTCAAATTTTTTCTTTTTAATTTCCTTTAACGATTTGAATTCTTATGAAGATACTATATAAGTACTTATATGAATATTATAAATGTCCTCACTTGACCTATACGATAGCTAATCCGTATAGATGAATACACATTACACTATTACAGTCACAGACCATTTGATTATGGAAAACTTGCATTTTTTAAATTATCTTTATTTATATGTATATAATTATAAGGGCCACCCGGTTGCAAGATTGTCGTTTGGATAGGTAGTAAAAAAAATAATATCTGGTTGATCAAACCGAAGAAATATTTATTAAAAAAAAAGTCCATGGAAATATATAATATCGGTAAAATATTATCGAATAAAAAAAAAAATAATAATAATAATATAAAATAACAGTCACAGCGGGCACCATGACAAATTGGCACGCACCAGTAGTCTTTCAAGGGTCCAGCACGTCTTCATCACTATATCCGTGGTTATTTAAATATTTTAATATTTTCATTAATATTCGTAATACATGCCGCTGAGACATTTCTACGATAAAATGAAATTAGTTTACGAGTACCTACCTACCTACGGAAGGATAAAAAAAAAACGTAATAATACGAGAGGGAAAAAGGAGCGAGTACGATAAAATAAATATATGACAAGATGTCCTATAAAATGCATTTAATATCTTACCAGCACATCACAAATTGACAATCGTTAGTATTTTTACACATACCTACTATATGTTTATATAGTATATACACGGTGGTAAACATGATTTATGATCGTGGATCAAACAAGACGGGGAAAACACGGTTCTCCGACACATTTCTATTCATTGTAAAAGTATATAACCAAAAGGCACGAACGAGCAAAAATGTTAACATAAACCTACACTGTTAGTTAACTAATGTATTTGCCACTCGAACGATAACCATAAACACCAAATAATAAATCGTGTATACCACAAATATACGACGAACCTCAAATGTACCTATAATATGCAGTATGTGGAAGTAAACAATACCTATCGTGTTTTACTTTCAAATTATGTACCTACATATGTTTTCACCTTTCACTATGACGTATCAAATTAAAACATTTTTTTTCGCAAATGTGCAGCTGCATTTGAAGCAGACGGTTTGTTAAAAAAAATAGGTACTATATCATTTTTTGTATGTAGAAACATTCACGGCCAACCCTTTGGCGTAAATAGTATAATTCTGTGATAATTAGGTTTACCTGAAGAGTATTATATATGGTATTAGCTAGGACACAAAAAATCAATATGTACTGCAAAAATATATGATTGGATAACTTTTATTTAGGTTGCGATACAATAACTACCTATTATAGTAGAGTATGATTATAACTATCTAATTGAGGCTTCTACGAAATAACAAATTGACAGAGTTGACAGACCTCGAAAAACCTTTTTTATCGACAAAATGGATTTCGTAGAACTAACAGACTATTTAAGTACTTATTAATTAGGTAAGCGAAAAATTCACAATCGTTATTAATGTTCAAAAATGTGACAACTTAAAAGCTTTCTGATTGGTATCGATAACGAAAATGGCTTCCTTTTAAATAGTTGATTTTATTCTTATTTCGAAGCACGGATAAAAACTAAAAAGTAAGTACATGACTAATATTTTGAAAATATTATTTCACAACAATCTATTATCATAATATAGTATTAAAATTATTATTACTATTACTATTTAGTATTTTATTATAGATTTGAAACAACTAAATCAAAATTAACCATAGTATAAAACGTATTAAAAAAAACAAAAGACACTTTTCATGGAAATAAGGGTTCTGAATAATAAATTATATTATTAAAATCAAATTTAGAAGTAGAATGTAATATTAACTTATAATAGTCACGAAAATAACCACTTTGTAAAAACATAAATAATGTTTCATTTTAAAAATGCATGTCAAAGAATAATCAAGGAATTCTACACTTTTAATTTAATCTATTATTCTAGTTAAATATACAATGAGTTATAATTATAATAGTTATAACTTTATAAGTTTAAATAACTTTTGTTACCTACTTTTTTAATAATCAGTAACAAATTATATTAGTACTTATCATAATAAATTGTAATGTATTGTAAATACAATGTGCATATATCATTAATTATTATAAAATATAAACATAACAATTTAAAGATTCGAAAAATAAATTGTATAATGTCTTTAGTCTATAAAATTAAAATTGTATATACATAAACCTGATATAGCATATTGTACTATAATTTATGTACCTACCTACACTAACAGTATATATATAAGTAGGAAAAATCATTATTTTAAATATTAATTTGTACTTAATTTATTTAATTGCTTAATTATTTTAACTTAACTTAACTTTTAAAAAAAAATGCAATAACAAAAAAATATATAATGATAAAATGTACAATTAAAATCAATTAATTAAAAAAAGAGCGTGGTAAAATGGGTACCGATCTGCTGTGTACAGTAAAATTAGTCACTATTATTTATGTGTTAAATTTGAAACCAACAATAGGTATCATTGTATAAGAAAAACGATTCTGAATGGAGATGATTTGTCTGGTAAGTAATAAATTTACAGTAGTAGTTTTATATATTATATACTGAATGAATATAATTAATTTACATCAAATAAAATTATAATGGATACAGAAATATTACAAATATCTTTTCAGTAATTTGGCATATAAAAAACAAGTCACTCGAGTATTTTCCTTTTATATAAGTTTAAAATTTAAATTTGAGAAGAGTATTTTTAAACAGTTTTCCAAGAAAAATACGATTAAATATTTTAAGTATTCTTCCTTGATAATTTCATGAAGTAGATTGAGTACATAATATACTATTGTTCTCAATATAAAACGTTCATATAGAGATTTCAATGAATTACTACATCATTTATCGTATTAATCGGCATTTAATATCGGTTATGAATAATTATAATTTTACAATAATTATTACTACAAATGTACTGAAATATTATAGGTATATTTTATTATATTATATTAGTAACTACTAAATCTGATGATTTAAATTTGTTTAATAATACAGTACCTATTTATAAATTCATAACATTCAATTGCACATTACATTTTAATAGTAATAATAATCAATAGGTACTCTTAAATACAGAATAACGCTCTTGGTGCATAATTTAAATGATAGTTGAAAATTGCTGTTGAACATAAAATGGTAAAATACAAAATTAATCCTAACGTGAATTTTAATATATTTTTTTTGTTTTTATAAATGTAAATAAATGTAATTAAATATGTTTCAATTAGTATTATCCTTGTCAGCTCATTATCATTGTTACAAAAAGCATTGAAGCCTAGGTACAAACACAAGTAATATTCCTAACACTAAGTTAGCCAATTTACTCTAATATGTAAATTATAATAACATTAATAATACAAGATTGGTTTTGCTGAATGCAAATTTGGCATATTGCGCGTAGATTAGAGAATAAAAACCAAAATCAAGCTAACGTGATCTTAATACAAAAAGGATATAAATAAACTTATCATTTTAAAATCAACTCGCTAATTATTTTTTTATTTCTAGGTTCAATATTAAATTCCGAATTTTTCTACTCATTGTCGCATACTATATTAAATAGAGTTTACGATAAAATATCCCAAGTATTATTTCTGTTAAGATCTAACTTAAAAGTATAAACTGACACAATATTATATTCGAGTCGGCTTTTGAATGTGTGTATAAATTATATGGAATGTACAAATCCATACCTAGATATTATTACATAGCACATTTACTATACAAAGGTAGGTAATATGAAATCTGTATTAAAATACTTATTGAGATGGATAACAAAAAATATAATCAATATTTTAAACTTGTAATATGTATGCATTGTATGCTTTATAGTATTTTTATTTTATAGTAGGTACCTAATGTATTGAAAATAATTTGAAATAAAAATTCCAGTAAACATATTATTATTATATCTAATATAATAACGAAATATGCTTTTATATTATCTGCATTGATGAATATGTGTAAGAGAGGTAAATGTCGTTGATTGTGATTGTTTTCGATACAATTTAAATATTTATTTGGCGGAATTATGCTGTGAGCTATTATTTTACAATTTGATTATTATTGCTCGTCTTAGATAGATAGTAAATCGTAACTGCTTAACTAATAGTTATAGAAATAAATTTAAGTTAAACTATATACAAGTATTATCATAAGAACTTATACGAATAATTCTACTGTATTAATGCATCAAGGATCAACGGTTTAAGAATTAAGACTGCCGTTCTCGTCTACGTATGACTCTGATGAATGTGTACGAAGACGCTGCTGACCAGTCGCTAGAATGCCAATACATAGCGCGACTAACCGACCGCAATGCGATCGTCTGCGGACGGGGACTTGGACGGTCTGGTGACTGGCGTGTAGGCACCTACCTACCATCTACCTGCCCATAAAATATAGTTGTCGTTCAAAACAGAAACAAAAATTAGTAAAAAGAAAAAAAACCGGAATATTTATGTATATTACGTACCTAAAATATATTATTATATAATACGATAAGAGTGTACGGCCGCGGCATTTCGGGGCGGTTGTTTGCTTTGTTTTTTGATTAGCGTGAAATTATCGATACACCTGCCGAGCCAGCCGAGCCATTTCCAAAAGTCACCTGATTTCAGATCTGTCGTCCATCGACGAGATGCTGCTTGTGGTGAGATAAACCTAGGTCGGTCGTACCGATAACTATCAGTCCGCATTATAAGACATATTATGTATAAGTACCACGCACACGAGGTTCTGCAGAAGATCTCTGTGGCGAGTTAATCTCGCGCAGTTCTTGGAATAACCACCATTGCAATAATATATTATATAACTAATATTACAGATTGTAGGTCTATTGAGTACACACAAATAACGTCTATAGCGACATATATACTCGTACGAGTAAAATAATAATCGTTAATTATTATTATTACACCACGGCTCCTCCTCCTCTCACCGTGTTTGCGTTTTTCGATCGAACAGATAATATCGTAATGCGTTATTATATCGATCGATTTATTGCTTTTCGGCAAGAAAGCCACATCTTCGTAGTATTGGGTACAACATATTTTACGAGACGCACTGTCAGATAAGAATTAAAATGTCATCGTTCGTATAATTCGATGTTCTATACAATATTATACGTATATACGTATATGATAAAATTACACGATATTTTAGAAATAATAATATTAAAAAGTTATACAATAATTATCATTAAAATATATTATATACTTAGACGACATAAATACTATTACTATTAAGCAAGGCTAGGTATTAACGAATTAAAAGTTAAAATTAAGTTAAAACATTAAGTTAATTATTAATTTGTTTTTTTTTTCAAATTAACTTTTAACTTAATTAGTAACTTTTTTAAGATTAACGTGTTAATTTCAAGTTATTTTTATTCAAAAATATCTAAAGTAAGTTAATTTTCGTCCAAAGAATAATGCTATTTCTTTAATGAGGTTTTTAGAAAAGTAGGTTTGTTGATAAATAGTTAATACTTTGATGTATCATTTTAAATTTCCCTATTAATTTTCTTGAGCGTAAAAACAAACCATCTAATAGGTAAACAGTATTATGTATCTGGAATTTTTTATTTTGCAAATTAGAAAATTTTAACTTTGAACTAAGTTAAGTTACTTTTTTGTCAAAATTAACGTTTAACTTAACGAGTTATCAAAAAAAAAATGTGATTAACTTTTAACTTAACTTAACTTTATTATTTTAAAACAAATTAACTTAACGAGTTAAAAAAAAAAAATTGTTAACTTGCCCAGCCTTGCTGTTTAGTATATTATAGTGTCATCGAGAGTGTACGATCCATCAGATATTTGTGACTGCTACTATACTGCGCATCAATAATTTATTACATCTTTCTTTTTATCTAATTGGTGGTTTAAAATATCATTGACGTTCAACGTGAATATGACTATATAATTTAAACTAATATAATTTTTACGTATATTTATGTATAATGCCATAAAACTTGTATAGACCATGAGTACCTCGTCTATTATATTATAAGTATGAATATATATTTTATCGGTTTACTTGTCTTATAAACGTAAATTCCTAGATTCGTGTGCCATAATAATGAAACGCTAGTAGAAACCATAAAAAACGATTTTACACTTAACTGTTTTATGTCTAACTTATATAAACATATTTTATAGTCATTAGAACAGTGTAGACGTTCTGAATGATACGCTATAAAACAGTCACTATTCACTAGGTAACTACTAATTTCAGAAAAAAAAATAAAACTATGTCGTTATAAGTGTTTGTTTTATAATACGTACATTGCCTAAAACAACCTTACTATTATTTGAATGCATATACCTTTTTATCGATTGTTTTTCTTTTTATTACTATTTACATTGAAATTTCTAGGAAAATCGTTTATTATGTTTAGACACTTGGAAAATAAATGTGACGTTTATAACTCGAAACACCATAAAAAAAATAATATATACATATACGATTTACCTACTGTGTCCACGGGATGATTAAAAATATATAGTGTATATAATAATATGTAATACGATAATTAAGTAATACGATCGAGATTGAACTCTTTATCGATGTCAATAGTTCGTGTGAAGTATAATGGTTACTGGTTAGATAATAAAAATGTATTAGACATTTAGATATGAAGTTTTTTCAAAGTCATAGTAATTATTCCGAGCATAGACACAAATCTGAGTTCTTATTGCAATTTTTTACATCACACAAATAAATATTTGTTTCAACTGCAATTTGAAATCTTCTCTTATTTTTTTTTTACTACAAATTATAGTATAGAAATGTAGAAACATTGAAACATTGGTTATCAAACAAATTGTAAAATACTATTAGGTAAAGAATAATTGGATTGGATTTTTGATTCAATATTGTCAACCAAAAATTAACATGGAAATCATTTTGATATGACAACAAAACTCAATCGTGGTGTATGCTTATATTATTTTTCCTATTAAGGACAATTTACTTTAATATATACATTAAAATTCTTAAAAATGTAAAAGAAAAGTTAGATACTAGCAATAAAAATTATGGTTATTTAAGTTGATTTATTTTAAAATTTTCTAAAAAATATCCAATCTGAAATTTACATAATATTTAAATATTATACACGAAAAGTATCCAGGTCACAACATTAGCATTAAAAAGGAATACCAATTGGGGTACCAACTTTGAATGAAATCAACTGTCGGAAATCGCTAGTCCGTCGATCGGCGTGGACGTACGGTATGACGAAACCCAACCGTGCCACCTATATAGTGAGTGACGGGCGTACAAAATATTAAATTATTATGGTGCAGTAGGTATAGGTACCTACGCCTATACATATTTTACGTAGTAGGGTCACTAGGGTAATGCCATACAAACTCGATTGCAGCTGCAAATTCGTTTGGTTTATTTCAGCACATCTACGCCTGTTGCGGCGAAAACGCAAAATGACAATAATATTAAATATTATATTATATTGTGTATTACGCGATTTATGTATAGGAATGGTAATATAATATTGTTGTGTCGGATGTAGAATAATAAATTATTATCATAGGTACCTAAATACTATTTCCACAACACGTGTATATCGCGGACGGACGCGTGCAAAAGCGAACCGGTTCGGGTCGCGTGCCGACATGTGTTCCGGGCGGAAGACGGGGACCTACCTACTTCCGCGGGCGGGAACGAGCCGACTCGCGCGCGCGCGCGCACTTACCCACTACAATACATTATATTATTATTACAATATTATTATACATATATATATGGATAGATACCTCCTACCGTACTACATATTATTATAATATTATATATATGTACGCACGTAAACACAAATAATGATAACGTTATAATGATGATATTTCACCACATGTAGATACGCGTTACAAAGGAAACCCGAGTCGTAGAGGTACACGGGATACGACTATAATACGTGTGCTGCACCAAGCCAGGATAAACGCGCGCGTGCAGCTGCAGTCTCCGTCGGGGAGGTGCACCTGGACTTGAGTCTCTACACGAGAACAGACGGCGTGCGCTAGACGAGGCGATGTTATTATTGTGACGTGGCGGCTGCTGCTTTTGCTGATATTGCCGGCGTAGTATGTACACGAGTACTTAAAAACATTTGGTGGCGTATCTTGGGTCCTTATAATATAGGTACATATTATTATTATTTTCCCGTAGTACGCACGTGACAACGAATACCGCGAATACGCGCGCGATATTATCACGATTTACGATTTTTTTTTATCGAACTGGTTGCGGGGAAATCTTATACACGATAGATGGATCGCGTAATATCCTTCTGTTATTAAAAAAAAAAAAAATGTATTATGGTTCATGATGATAACTTCGGGCGGTACTGCAGGTGTGTAGCATGTGTATAGTATGTACAATTTATCCGAGGTGACAATGAAAAAACGACCGGGATTATTAAAATATAGTTAATAATATAACTGTGACTAGATAAATTATGTTGCGTACGTGAGAAAACGTTTTGGTGATTTTAATATAATAAATTGTAATATTATTATCACGACCGCCCTGAAAATATTTTTACACACACTATATTATTTAGCTACGATATTTTAACAAAAGCAGTTAAACTTGAAAAATAATAAAATTACCGTATGTTTTCAAAACATATTATATAGGTTTATGTGAAGTACAATATTATATATAATATTGCCTATATCTAAGACATACGTGCCTACTTATTTTAAAATTGACAGTAATATTTTTTTCCTCGGTGGTGCCGTAAGACATAAAACAGGTGTCTGAGAGTGTATACGTTTATCGAACTTAATTATTATTCGTTTAAGGAATAAGTTGTAAAATTATAAGCAATAATTATCGTACATAATAAAAAATGCTAGCCGGGAGGAATTTTTCGTCTTCACCAGGAGTTTACTGCCTGACGTATGAAATATAGGCATAATGATGATATATATTTTTATAATATATAGAAAATATGTATAAGTATAATATTGTCGTGTTCTAATAGTCGACCATTAAAATTATAGTATAATATATGTACCTATGTATGTATATATGCATGTATTATGTATCTGAAGCATATCGCAAATGGACACAATATTATGATATAGACATAATATAATATGTTTTAGCATGTTAGTCACATATATATGTATAGGCCCCGAGAAACAAATTGTGCTATGAAAATATAATATTATGTTATTTATTACGCTGCCGTACGTGCGAGAAGTCTTTTTGTTAGGTATCGTAGAGTTCGAAAGAAGTATGCTTGTGTCAGACGTATGTGAAGAGGTGAGAGGCTGTCACGTGGACCTCAGTAAATTATTGTGTTTGTTTTTGATACACTCAAAGTTTTTCCAAACATTGACTGTGTTAAATTTTCTTATAATTGTTTGACGTGCTGCCTTCACAATCTTACAGGTACAATATAATATGAGATGGTCATAATAGGTCAAACAAAAAGAACATAAAACGATCAACGTCTGCTATCGTATGGTAAAATTAAAAGTTGGGTTAAAGTGATTAGCTTAGAGTGTAGCCACGAGGGTAAAGTGTCGGATAGGTTTCATCATATCAATATTTCATATCATATCAATCACTCAATACTAGTAATTCGACAGTGTAACACCTATACCAGTAACAATAAGAGGTGTAATATAATTTTAATTTATAACAAGTTCAAAATCGCAATAACACAAGTCATTTTATATTATGCAAAAGCTTTTCCAACTAAAAAAAAAGAATCTACAGCTATACTAAACGTATACACTAGAATGCCTATATCTAACCCACCAAGCTCATTCAAATTGTATACTCTAATTATTTAAAAATTTTAAAACTCGTATACTTACATAGTTTTCTGTCATAAAAAAATACTTTCTAAAATGATAACCATTTTTTTTACTATAAATTGAGAACAGTTTATCAAATCGTTTTCTAACATTAGTTATTAAATTTCATATAACAAATAAGTACCTAAGGTTATAAATATATACAATATATTATAAAATATTGTAGGAGGTGCCTATTTAATATTAATACTAGGGCGATTTTTACAAATTGTAAATTGATAATAGATTAATTTTTATAGGTGACGATCGATGATAGTTTAAAATCAAAATAATTGCTTAGTTCACTTCTATCTTCAAAACTCAACTATTAGTTATTTATTTTTTTATGAGTTTATAATTCAAAAACTTTATACTTACTCTCGTTCCAATTTATAATACTAAGAGCAAAACTCATTTAAATGTTACATCTGTTTTATATTTTGGTCAACATGGTCCAATTAATGAGTATTAATCTGTAAAAATATGGAAATTTATATAAAAAAAAAGTTGAAGTCGTTGAAACTTTTAAAATGCACGTAAATTATGTTTTATTATAACATAATTGTATTGTAGTTAAAAATTATACTGAAACAAATTTGTTTATGTATATATTTTTTTGTTTACTTTATTTTTTATTTTTTTTATTTTGCGAACTATATTATATTGTCTATTGAATATTATCATTTCTCTAACATCAAGTATAGCTTTTAAAGAGAAAATCAAATACATAATATTATTTATATGTAATTTTGTACATTTATATTGTTATTATTAATTTAAATTTATAGACATTAAAATGTTCAAAAAAAAAAAATAACTATCTACTTAGCAGTTTATAGTAAAAAAGTGGTACTTTTTAGAAAAAAATAAATTTGTATCACCAAATTACACTCCTCAAATGCCATTCAATATGTAAGGATTTGAAAATATGGATTTAAAGTATATTATGTGGATATATTATAAAAATTCCAAAAGTCAGATAATAATTTAAATCGACGCAAAAGATTTACATGCTATTATTAGCATGTTTCATAAATCACTTTTCATAAGTGACTTACATATTTATGGGAATAAAATAATACTTTTGATTTTTTATTTACATATTGACATTAAATTTTTTTCCTAGTCATAGAAATTGCTTATATATTATTGAATTTTAGGAATTTTTGGTAAAGGAGCTGATTTTAATGATAAAAAAATTGATTTTCCATTAAAGCAAATATATATGTAAACATAAAATATGTCTAGCACGTACACCAAACATTATGGACGGGCAGGAATGAATGCCGCAGCGCCGATGTATATTATAAGCCAAACGAAATTTTTCGAACAACCAATTAATATGTCCGCGAAGAGAGGCGCTAGACTACTATAATAATACAGCAAGATTAAATTATTACTATTATAATATTAATACATCCTCGACTCATTCTTTATCTCTGTTTTTATATGAATACGTTCTGTGTTTTAGTTTTTTTTTTTTTTTAAGTTTTATCGACCGGTTTCGTATACTGCAGGAAGCTTCAGGCGGCAGCCGCCACCACCACCACCAACGGTGAACCAGACAAATTACACCGAATCGAATTTCAGCCGGTTTTATTCGTTTTTGTTTTTCTCTATCGTATGACACAAGTATTTACCAATAATATTCTTCACCTGTGATGAGTTTAAACGACCGCGATTGCGGTAACGACATCATCGTCCAAGCTAATGTAATAGTATTAAAATATTATGATACATTAATCGCAGGCGAAATACAATGACAATTTATTTCTGTGCGCGTTTAACCCAATTCACTGAATCGTTATTTTCACACCCTCCAGAACCACTCTCCCGCTGATACCTGCGACACTTGTTTATATGCGCACCGAGTGGCGAAAGAAATCTTTAAGTGCTCGCTTCCCTTAAACATCTGATTACGACGGGTTAGTGTCGCGAATAAAGATACGTAATATTATAATGTCAGTCAATTTTGCATAAATACTTTTATAAATATATTGGTATATTTATTTACCTACTTAATTCTATTTGCACAAACATAATACCAACATTATACAATCCAAACTTTTAAAAACGGATATTATAAGTAGGTACCTAGGTATCTAAAGAATAAAAATGCAATTATATTTTTTTCAGTTAAACACTAAACGATTTGTGCTCTTTATTTGTACGCTTTTAAACTAGATATTATTTCAAATTACTCGCGCTTTAAAATATACTAGGTGATGTGGATTTTAAGCACTATCTGATATAGTGATACCCTATTATGAAATAGTTTAAGACAAAAACTAGGTATATGCTGTACGAATTATGAAAAAAAAACTTTGATCAAGTTTAATATCACGTTCTTTATAAGTACTGAACTTTTCAAATATTTGATCAATTTAAAAACTATTTTACTATAGGTTATAGGTACTTTATTAAATATTTTATTTAAACCAATAAAACTAAAAATACTTACCAAACTATCTATATAAAAACTTATATTCAAATATTTCACCAAACTGATGTACCTACTGGTGACACATTTTATAAATTATTACTATTGTACTGAGAGAGAATAATTCGGAAATTAAAAAACTGCTATGGTATTATGTAAAATACTATTTAAAAATAACATTATCTGTAACACCATATATATATATTTTAATTTATAATGCTGCTTACATTATATAGATGCCCTTGTCGGGCCGAGTGCGGTTTAAACAGACGTTCGTGGAAAACCTACTACGAATATCTATAGAAACTTTTTAATTGAATTAACAATTTATTACTCCAATTTTATTATTCGGTTACCGCTTACTAATGTTCAGTTTATTTTCAGGAAATTGACTTTTCAATTAGTTTACTTTGCAATAAAACGCATTAAACAAGGAAATGTTTAAATCGAGTTAAAATGAAGCTTAGGACAGTTCAATTAAAATACAAAATTATGGTTCTTAGTTTATGTATGTATGTTAAAATACGTACTTCGTAAGATTAAAAAAGCTATTATTTTAGTTAATATTGATTTTATAAGTAAATCATCAAAATATCATTCATAATGTGAGTACTTAAAAAAGAAAAAATTATGATTTAAGTTTTTTCCTATATGATTAAATTTATCAAATAAAATTTAAAATAAAAACCTATGTACTTTTATATTATACACCCCATTAATGACATTTCCATTAATTTTAAATTATTGGTTATCATAATTATTTATTTAAATTATTTACAAAACCAATAATAATGTTTATAATAATAATAGGATTCATAATAATCTGTTTAAGATACGATCGAGTATTACATTTTTAATAAAGTTTGTTACTTAAATAATTTTACATAAGTATATTTTTAATTCTGAATAACTTTTTATTTTTATAATTTATGCCGTTTGAAACTTTTTAAGTTTCATTACAGACCTAAAAACTTATTTATTGTAACTGCATTTTGTCTAATTTATTATTAAATATGTTATGCATAATTTCTTTCATTTAACATAAAAAATCAAGTTAAAATGTTAACCTTATAATGAATAATAAACCCACTCTATTATATATTTCTAAAAAAAAAAAAAAAAAAACGGAATAAGATGTTTTTATTTTTTGAATAAAAAGTGCTGAAGATACTCGTAAAAATTAAATTCAATGTCTTTTAATTTAAAATTATTAATTATAAATGTTGTCACATCGATTGAAATAATAATAATAAATTATCATAATAAAAAAATCATAACTCAAAACTATATTATATTCATAAAAGGTTGCAATCTTAGTTGACATGTCAACTATAAGTAATGTTTTTAACTACGCATATCTATTTATGTACCTACTTACATACCCACTACAATAACTAAATTATTAACATTTAAATGTTATTATTACATGTTAACATTTAAATGTTATTATTACATGGTACGTATTATTTTTGTCATTATATATTTTTTTAACAAACAGTTATCTCTCCTGACTTTTTTTTTGAAACGACCACCAAGGACGATCACGTTAATAGACACTTTAAACAAATTCAAATTATTAGGGTTCCGTGCGTATAAGACCACCCTTGTGGATTTACTGAGCAATATTTTTAAAGAGATTTCGCTAAAAAAAACATCAATAACCATGCACTATATGCATTATTCTAACGTCAACTAAAAATGTTTAACCAACGAAATTTTTCGATTTGAAAAATAATAAAAAGTAATAATTACCAAAAAGAAAAAACCAAACCATTAAATACATAATAACATACTAGATGATCGGGTTCTATATACTTTGGTTGAGCTGAATCAGCAGCCGACTAGAAAATTGAACTGTTCCTGTTTTATAATTTATTAGTAATACTAAATCGTAAAATAGGTATGTATAATATAAAATGTAAAATGTTGTTCTAAACGTCCGCATTACTTGATTACAATATTGTGAAATAAGTACTTTGTTAAGGGAATCAGTAGATTCAACAAGTATACCAAGTATTAATTAACATTGAATTACATTAAACTTTTAGAGCTGCAATGCTTATGTAATTTATGAGTGTCAAATATAATTACATTTATATCGAAATTTAAAGCACGTTTTTCATCTCATATTCAATACATAATTAATAATTAATAATGTGTTTTAATTAGTAAGATACGAATAATAAATTTGAATTCATCGATAACTACGATTGTAATACTTAAGAAATGTAGCAAATGTAGGTACCTAAGTTATAATTTATAAAGCACATCAACGTTATCGTACTTTGTACCGAATATATCGTGAAATCAGTTTATTTTAATCAATTACTTTTAAAACGGTTTTATGTTCATATTGTTTTACAATATATTTTATGTCTCTATTATTAATTCAACACCTATATTATTACTTTTTATGATTGCTAAATTTATTATCCAATTACTTATAATAATTGTATCACCAACTTATTTCAGCTGATTTGGTAGTGATAATTTTACTATTATAGGTATCACTTCATCAAACCTGCTGAATTATATAATTATAGCTGTAGTAGGTAATAGTATACAATTACGGTATCCAAAATTACAAAGTTCGTTTTCCGTATATTATTTTTCAGTCTTGGAATTCATATTGTATGCAAATAATTCATGATGAATACGATTTCTAATAATATTTTTTTATATTTAAGTACAATTTTGTTACATTGTAGTATAAAATAAATCTCATGAAATAAATCCAGCTATAAAAATGTGTACCTACTGGCCTTAAATATTGATTAATATTATACCAAAAGAACCACTGAAACAAAAATATAACATTAAGCATTTGAAGAGAGTATTTTACATAGCATCAACAAAATTATTTTCACATAATAATATTTTACATTGTACTAGAAATTTGTATTTTTTTTTTACGAGCTGTCATATCTGACCATATATCGAATTTCAAAGACGAAATACTGCTGTGTTCATTATCAAACAACGCACGTCTTGATGTACGAGTATAAACTATTTTCTACAATGTATTTGTTATCTTGTGTGATTCCCATTATATGCATGACAATTGAAGAAAAGGAAACGATCGATACTGAAATGAATCTGACACTATTCTAGCGCTGTACATTATTATATTTAATAATACACGTAACCTTTTGACTTTGTATAATACATATATAACGTACATAATGTATAATTAATTTCGAATCTACAAAACAAATGTATTGATGTATTTTTTTATTGTGTTAGGAGAGATATTCACTAGATACTATTTTTATCTCAGCGATTATGATTAAGTACGACATGGCATGTGTTTTGCTAATACTCCCAGGTGATCACCCATCCGGGAACTAGCAACGGAAAGTACCTATTGATATGTTATATTAATACATTTTAACTAGAACTTTGGGTTTTATTCATATAAATTATACCGGATAAAATATGTATAAATCAATACATTCCAAACAATCGAATAACATAAACAAAATTATAATAGTATTTAAATCAGTGTCCTAGAAGCCGGAATATTTCATACATCATACAAATTACATATTATACACATTATACAAGTACATTACGAAGGTACATTCGTTAGTAGTTTAGTTTGTTAATTTTCCATTTGTTATTTAATACATAAAATTGTCATACTGTTGGAGGCCCCGTAGTGCTTTAAGTTGTGCGCTAATTAAAACAAAAACAGAGAATTATATAAAAATAAAATGGAGTAAAGGTTATCGATATCATACTATCCGACTATCGGTTAAACTTAGGTACCGATTTATAAATATAGGTGTGCATATCACCGTCTACAGATCACTTTGGCCGCCGGGTAAAATCTCGTAACGGCGGTAGGTAATTATCATTTTTATTTCGGTAAAGGATCGAAACGAATTTTTTGGGTTACGATACGATGGCAATTTCAAGCTTCCGACCAGCTCTGGCCGGTAGTCTGCCACCGCCGCGAGGGCTCTAGAACGTCTATAAGTTGCATTGAAAATAAATTGCACCTCGTTAAATGAGTTTTAAACGGACTCTGTGTGCGGCGGCGGTACGGTATATAATCACCGATGTTTATTGTTATTAACCGCACGTATTACACGATGCTCCCGGTTTCTAATAACAAGCCGTGTATAATTGAAACATATATATATATATATATGTTTAAAAGAAAAATTAGTGTCTTGTTAAAAAACGTTTAGCTCAGAAAATCCCTGTATGCGTCGGCTGTAGTATATTAAACCACGTAGGATACTGCAATTACGGTCGCAGGTCATAAAATAATAGGTTACAAAAATTAACTTTCTTCCGTAGTAGGTATAAATATGTATACAATAAGTATACGTACGAGTGCAGTAGTGATGTGTGTTTGTGTCCCGTGGTATGTTTGTGATAGCATGTCTCTCTGTATATATAATAATATATATTGGCATGCGAGCTTCTCTCAATAACAATTTTCCCGGCACACCTGGTATCGTGGAGGCACACATATTGCTATTCAAAACGTTTTTCTTATTATTATATAGAAAAATATGCGCGCAAAGCCATAAATAACGTTATGTCTGTGCGCGACAATACACCCCTCGAGCAGTATCAATGACGATGGTGGTTTGAAAAATCAATTTTTATATTATTTTACAAATATACGCCTTCCCTTTAGTTGTTGTGGTTTTTTTATGTATATAATATAGCACGTACCGAACAATCGAATTGTCAAGCCACCCTCGTCGAAGAATTCCGTACATAAAATCACTATACGCATAAATTATATTTTGTGTATTGTAGGTACTATAATATAAGAAATGAGCAGCTTGGCGTATATTATTGGCACCAAAGATAGCCTTATTTGGTAGACGAGCAATCGGTTTTCGAAAAACGGCTTTTTAAAATTTTCGAATTATTTTAAAAACTAACCAGCCATACATACTATAAAAATTTTAATAAATAAGAAATCTGTTTTAGCTCCAACTTGTTATTTTTAAACAGAAGAAAATGAAAAAGTAAAACTGAAATATTTGTGAAAACATAATAAATTAAAATATTGTATAATATGGCAATTATAATATGTATATTGTATATATAAATTAATATTATATTAATTAATTGAATTATTTTGTTTACCTGATGCTAGCTGATTATTATTATTTTTTTTCAAGTAAAATTATTTATTTAAGACAAGACGTGTATACCTACGCACCTTTATATGACAAAGTGCACAATATATAATATTTTAATAATTTTAAATCCTGAGTTCGGGTTTAATGGTTATAATACATAATATTATTGTAACAGTGAAAGTATATACTTCGAAAACAGATCTTTCTTAGAATTACCTATGGTCCGTAGGATTCTTAAATTAATAATTTTCCTCTTGTGGGTAATATTGTGTGTGCACTATGACATATACCCGTTGTTTATACATACGATCTGATTGATATCTACGTCATATAGATTTCATTCTTACTCGACCAACTATAATAATTTTCATACATTGGTCGTGAACGATAAACGGACTAAAAGTGTTTCCATTTATTTATTGATGGACGTATATTATATATACAAGGTCGGGGTATCTACATCTGGTGCAGATGCACTACAACACGCGTGCGATGGGGTAAAATATTTTAATAATTTATTATAATGTACAATTGTGAAACCCCGCTGCAGTGGTAGCTGAAACGATCGAAAGGAGATGACGTCCGGCCGTGTGCCACACAGCAATACTACGATTGCCGAGTACAGGTGACGGGCGCGCGCGTACACGCGCGATTATTATAATAACTCTAATATTATTTGTCACGGCAGAACACAGAAGTCGCCATCGAGAAATAAAGACGTGTTGTTATTTGATAGGGTCCCGCCCGATATCCAAATATACTGCGTACGGTGGTGACGGCGTGATGTAAAGTGCTGTTGTGCAATTTTTACCTTCGCGCTACCGTGATAATATTACTATACGACGAAAAAAAAATAAATAATAAACGAGTAAATCCGGTAAACGGGCTGGCAACGAGACGTCGTAAATCGTCCGGACACCAATCGCCGTGCGCCAGTGCAGTTGTAAATATTTTTTTTTGTCCTCGTACCGCGGCCGATTGATTAAGTCGTTTGAATGCAATTCGATTATTATGACTTAATTCGATCGTTGGCACAGAGCCTGCCTGAGCGCATACCGTTTACTGCGGAATTATTGTAATCAGCCGAAAAATATTCAAACATATTGGTAGGTAGGTACCTCACCTGTCGATAATATTTTTTCGACTATCACGCACAGACATCTGTCCGCAGCAAGTTTATTAATATTATTATGTACAATATAGGTATGTACTTAATATTTAATATTTTATTATCCTCTGATCCACACACCAATAATATTATAATATTCGTCGGTTTATTCCCGAATCGTGTCATGATTTCATTGAACAGCCATAAAACGTATAAGCACATATTATTAAGGAAGGTAATTTAAAAAAAAAAAGTAAAATGTTGTATTATTATGATATAACTATGAAACGCACTATTCAAATAGTAAAATTTAAAAGAATATAACATACACCAATAATCTTTGTACGATCTTTCGTTCAAAACGATTTTTCTTTATTTTTATGTTCATAGGGGTAATCATTATAATCACTTATTTGCAATGCCTAATACATATTTATAATTATAATAACATACAATAGGTAGGTACAGTACATTTTTTGTGGCAAAGACAGAAAACGGTTGAGAAAAATTAGAGTGAATTAATTACTTCCACTCGATGATTTTATACAGTTTTTAATCGTCGTTGAACAAAATATACATATAATGATATACGAAAAACGACTTGGCTCGTGTCATCGCACGCAGTCATAATATTATGATTAATGCTCGAGCATACGACGTTTCCGTGCATTATTTCTTGCGGCACTCGTTAATATAAACTGCTTTACTGTTGTTCCAAGAAATGTCAAAAATTATCTTACGAAGCTCTTTGGCGTTATATTACTACACAAAATTGAAGACAAAAAACTTTTCAGTGCTGTTTTCTTGTTCCGGAAAATATCAGGAGCCTAATTAACGCTGTCCCGCAACTCAAAGGTTAATATTTATTAATCAACCTTTATTTTTCTAAATAATTCGAGTTTTTATTTTGTATATTTTTTATTGAAAAATTGATAATAATTACGCTTTAAAACATTTTTAATGGTTAAAGTATAATTAAATTAAAATAAATTATTTTAAAACCAATAACCGTTGAATAATCTAAGTACAAATAATATTTAATTATTTTAATATTAAAAATAATTTAGCCTATGACCTATTTGTACAAGCTTTATAATTTAGTTATGTAGGTACCTATTAGTATTCAGTGTACAATTATTTTTCTTTTAACTTTTTACATAAAATTAAAAATATTTTATTATCTACAATGCCATAATTAATAAATAAAACGTTGGTTCAACATTCGTATACTCTTCGTGTATGAAGAATATAACTTACAGTGTATATTAATATCGGATAATAACAATTAGTTAGATAGATTAGTGTACCGTCGTCGAGAATATCAATTTTAATCAATTTCGTTTTTATTGTACATGACATGTGCGTTAACGAATCTGGCATAATATTCCATTAATATACTTTATTAAAATTTATACAAAAACGTTAATAGAAACTACCAACAGACCTTTCCATATTATATAAAACTGTTTCATTCCAAACGCACTACTATAGCACCACTGACACTGTTATCTAAATAAATCATCATCACATATAAACTGAATACCGTAAATATTGATTGAAACAACGTAATAGTAAAACTGTCCATGGCATAAAATACTCAAATAACACATGTGTGCCCAAACATTTTATCAAAAGTGCCTTACTCGGTGTAATTTTCCTGGAAAGTAGGTATATATTGTTATTTAAAAGTATTTAATCAATTGACTATTCATTTTATTATTTAATATGGACGTGAAAATAATTTAATAAACATAAATTATAATACGATTATAATACCAATACGACAGTACATCATATTACATGCATTATAATTCTGAACTACTTGACAATTTATTTTTAATTTAAATCGATCAGTACATTCGTGAAAATGCTTTACAAAATATGTTGTAATATTAAATGTCTTATAAAAGGCTCAAGAGGGCTTTTGAATTTATATTTTGATTAAATATAAATAATAAAAATAATTCAATTTAGCAGAATGCAGATTTATTTAATATAAAAAAAGTAAGTTATAAAAGTAAATTGTATTAGGTCTCTGAATAAAGTTTATAATACATAAAAGTTGTAAATTATACTTCAAATAAATAATAGCGTTGATAAAATACTTTAGCAAATTGTGTATACAACAAAAGCTGCTTTCATTTCATTTTACAAAACCACTTAGGAACATTATAAAAGTACAGTAAATAATCGCATTTGACATAATTTAAAAATAAAATACTACCTATACACTTTTATACAAATCTAATAATAAATAATACAATTACTGCCATATAGTTATCTCATTTCTGCGGTATTTTATTTTTTCACTTTCAATATTTCCTTAATTTTATTTATGTACAATATTATATAAAATATACGTATTTTTAAACACGTTTTTATTTGCCATAATTCAGAGTCGTAATAAAAAATATTTTATCTCAAGGAAAATGTGCTCTTTTTATGGTCTCACGTATTGTACCTACGTATAATGCGTATCTCCAATATAATAATATAAAAGATAAAGCTTTCCTTGGAAACCTTTGGAAAATATTAAAATGTATTTATTAATACAGAATGGTACCTAGTAGCTGTATCTTGTTATAATTTAGTAGGGATTGTGGCATCGTTCCAAACAGCTTTCTGTGACGTTTAATTTTAACTTTTACGTTTTGCATCTATGTACAATATACCTACATAAATTATATATGATGTATAATATGCACACTACATACCAAAGTGTAATCATTTTGAATAATATTCTGATATATAGATTATACATGTACATTATGTAGAATAATAAACGTAACCGATATTGAGCGATAATTTAAACATTTAAACTTTAAAGGCATTGAAAATAATAATAAAGCATAAAAAATTTATTAGGTTTTGATAATATCGTTTCATAAGGGTAAAAAAGATATTTTACACACGTTTTAAACCATTTATTTTATGGTGGTACCTACGATATTCGAATTGAAATTAGGAACCAATAAGAAACCACATCATGTGATATTTCGATGCCATGTTATTCTATCACCATTATGATATTATTGGTTGAGATTATAAGTAATTACCTATACAGGGCTAAACACCTAGTTTAACTCGCGTTATAAAATGAAAACATTTCATAATCCCGTGTACCTATTTCGCAAATACCCACACTGAGTTTAGGTATATAGATTATTATTGTACTGTTCACATCAGCCTCGTAATACCTAATAATGAATTGTTGTATTTATGTAAATGGACAAAATGTGTAGAAAAATCGCGTATAATACCCAAATCGATTATCGGGAATGAGCGATATACGATACGACGGCGCGTTGTAGTTTCGGGAGCACTCAAATAACCCACCAACGCTGAACATGTACCTATACATAACATATATCTACTTAATACTTATACTAGTTATAAAATTATACATCAAGTGTATAATGTAACATCTCCGCCGTCGCCGGCACATCCACTCGGACATTCCACACAATTACACCCGAAAACTGGCGCAGCCTAAATACGATTATTATTATTACTATTATAATGCCGTCGGTGTATATAATGTATATTTTAATGCGACGACGGTGTCGGCAAAGGTGTGAAAACCGGCCTTATAAAATAGGAAAATAATAAGAGGAGGCGAAAAAAATAACACTCCAGATAATGATTATTATCGCCTCGCAGAGATGGCATGTACACATATTATTATATTATATAAATATGTAGGTATGTGTATAATATACACATACATATAAAACACATATCATACAGCCTATATAATATAATAATATACGATAGAGTGGATAATTACTGTTGTTATGTGTGCGCTCCGTTGTTTTTCGACAGAGATTGTGTAGGAGGTGTGGTGGTCGCGGCAGTGGCGCGTCTGCAACGTGCCCAGTTATATTGTTTTTATTAGTCTTTGGCGTTAAGGTGTGAAATAATGGGTGTCGGGCTAGTTGTAAACCTATACATAACAAGGGCACACAAATTATTATAGGTAAGTCTCGTTTGTCTGTTTGATGGTACACACCGACAGCGCTCGTTGATCTGCTAACGAGATCTCTATATAAATATACGTAGGTATATGTACACACATCCATATAATATCATACACAGGTGCAAACACAAAATCTGTACTGACCTAACCTGTAATTCATAATATTGTATACTGCGACCGTTCCTGATCGTCGTCACCCACGCCTACATTGGAAATGAATATAAAACATTGTTTTACCTCCGATGTATCTACTATTATACGACTGTTATACCTAGTACCTATTAATAATAATAATAATAACAATAATAATATTGTACTCGATATGGTTACGTTGATATTATAGGTCCAAATCAACATTCGTTAAAAACACGTCCAACGTCAGTACACAAACGTATTTTGTTAACGATATTGTTACCACGTCATTTTATAATCAGATGTCATTTAAAACTCTTAGATATTGTATTAGTTATATATTAGTTCAACGTTAATTTTTGATACACCGACTACCGAGAAGCAAAAGTTTTTATTCCCCGAGAAGGAAGAGTGAAACTAAAACATTACGATTGTGACTCTTGCCATATTAAAATGCGACAATGCGACACATATTGCATAAATGTTTGATACCGTGATGTAGGTACACGATCAGCAGTTGTCCTGATAACAATGATTGTTATTAATCATACACCTTTTGTTTGAACTTCAAATACAAGTTAACAATGATGAATATTTGAAATTGAATAATTTTGCTTGTTTTAACTTTTAACATGTAATAATAAAAAAATTGAGTAATAACTAATAATAGTGTGTTGATATTTCGGTGTCATAGCGTATCTATGAATAAATGTTTATTTATTTGTAGTCTTGTAGTTATCATTTAACTCTTAAAGTATTTTATAAAGAATAGAATATAGATAATATATATTTTATAAAATAAATCACAACTAAAATTATATGATTATTGATAGTCACGTTATACAGTTTTATTATACATATAGTATATACAATATACATATATATATTATATACATATAAAAATATTATATAAGTAGCTACTGTTTAATATAATGTCTATTATGCGAATATACGAGTAATTGTATCGATAAAAATCATGATATCGCCCTGGGTCGGGTAGCAAGCACAAGTCGTCAGTCTAATCTCACCGACGCGATCGGAAACATTACCGATTATTGCACGTCGTATAATACACATATCACAATCCTTGTAATAGTGTGTGTAATTTTCTTATTATAAATAAAAATCAATTTTTCACTATACAGTCCACAAGCAGTTATTTTTATTAGTTGAATTATAAACTGAGCCGAAACAACTACATTGTATAATCTATAAAATAATCACATTTATTTTATTTATAAAATTAATAAACAACAGTAAATACAATAATGCAAATATATTATATAATAACATACATTATAAATAACATTAATAATAATTTTATTATAGTAAGTACTCCAATACATAAACGACAAGCACTGCACTGACCGTAGTTGTTGCACCAACGCAAATACACAATTTTCAACAACAATCAATACTACACAAACTAAAAACTATCCCACCTCTCACTAGTCCTATCTTTCACAATATCCATTTAGAAATTTTATACCTAATATTACGTTTTTATATTTGTTGGAAATATATAAATTGAATAAAAGCATCATATTTCAGAACAAGTGTATCGTATTGAAAGTACATGTTTTACTTCACTCATATTGGTGAATAAAGTGTAGTGATTTATTGCTATTTTAAAAATCTCAACAAATCATCACGTGTTATTAAATAATACATGATAATTTTAATTGTACCCTTTATTAATAAAGCCGATTGTTCTTCATACAAGGAATGATTTATAATTTTATAATTATTAAATGTTTGTATGATTTATGTTTTTGAATAGATGTATCAAATTTTAAATTAAATTTAAAAAAAATAGGTGTTTTACATCGCACTTTGGATACTATAATAAAAAATGTTGGCTAATGAATAAATTATTTTTAGTTGTAGTTTAAAATTTAAACGACGTGATAGTTAAATTTGCATTAAATTTTCTGGTCTTATAAGATTGAATCATAAATGTCCTTAATGTTGTTGATTATTTACACTTAAAAAATAATTATTTAAACTTCTGAATTTTTTTTTTACGTATGGTTATTAATGTTTTTTTGTTATTATAAATATTATTCATTTTATTTGTAAACTAAAGATTTAATGTACTTACAAAAGTAGATATATAGGTTATCTATGAAATAATATTTCACTATGGTATTAAAATGTAGGTATAAGCAAATATTTGTTATGCTCACTATAAACAATAGTGCTCGATTTAAACTTGTTTTTCTTTTGAGATTAGTTATCTTTACTTTTAAATTTATACCATTCTTACTATCTTACTTTTGTGGGTCGATCGAAACAAACAAGACCGCCTGCGGGGACAACCAAGAGGAGCTTTTCACCGCCCTGCAATTTTAAAAATATATTTATATCTCGTATTTAATAAAATAATAAAAAATATTTTCAAGATTTGATTAAAACTGGTGTTGAAAACAGTGATAAAAAATTAGAATTGAAAGTCAAAATAAGATCACGGTGGTTTTAACGATAAATATGAATTTTGATCTTTTCTCAGAAGATGCACCCTGAGGCAGTCATTGGAAACAAGGCGAACGCCTTAAACACGAATTTTAAATGTTGTGTTGTTTTTTATTTAATCTATTTACTTCGGCAGTATACTGCAGTAATACTGCAGTATCAAAAGTAGATTTTACTATACCTAACGTGATGAACGTGTAATTATAAATTGGAGCACATAACACATTGTAATTAAATACGTGCTTCCAGCATTTTCAAACAAGTTTTGTAGAATTTTCATTTTTTT